>PVKN010009308.1:0-23943 GCA_004027915.1 Capromys pilorides
CTGGCTCAGCCTGCCCTGGTGGTGGGGCTGGCGCAGCATGTGGTGCCGGGGATCGAACCGCAGTCCCTGCAGTTGCCTGAGCTTTCCTAAGCAGGCGCTTTAGACCACTGAACCATCTCGCCGGCCCCCATTCTGCTTTAATTCCATTTGTCACCAGAGTGCAAAGCTCTGTATCTGACTGTTTGCTTGATACTGGCCTTTGCAGTGTCCTATGCACCTCAGATCTCACACATCCTGCTCTCCTAAGCCGCCGCCTTTTTCTCCTTCTCCTTCTCCTCCTCCTCCTCCTCCTCCTCCTGGATTTTAGAGAAGAGTCTACAGGGACAGAGTGTTTAGGGTCTCACTACTAGATCAGACTCACAGTGATTTCACCCCTTTACAGCCTCCCAAGAGCTGGGATTGCAGGCACGTGCCACCATACCCAGTCTTAGTTACCATCTCAGCAGGGCCCCAGGGAGGGGCTGGCACCACAGGTCCAGAGATTGAACCCCCAACCCCTGCGTCTGCTTGCAGGTGCTTTAATCCGCTGAGCTATTTGGCCAGCCCTCCTCTTCTGTCTTCTGAAAGCACTGTTGGCCTCATCCAGTGACCCCGACAGCTTCCTTGATGTTTCTCTCTCTGCGCCATCCCTAGACTCTCTGAGGTTCTCTCCTGAGCATCCTTTGATGCCCATCGTGGTTAAACCCCATGGGCCTTGGGACTTCCCCGAGCTCGATCCCAGTTCTTCCACTATTAGTTTCGTAGCCCCGTGCCAGTTATTTAATTCCTTTGAGTGTCAGTTTCCTCACCTGCAAAATGAAGATGTAAGATCTGCCTCTGGTAGCTATTGTGAAGGGTAAATGAACTGATAGCTGAGAAGAGTGCTTAATGGGTGCCCCAGAGGCTGGTGCCCCAGAGGCTGGTGAGGGGCACTATGGCTACCCTTTCCTTCCCACCCTGTGTTTATTCTCTCCGCCCTCCTCCGCTTCCTCCTTTCCACTTTTCCTACCAGTCTGGCTGTCATCTCCCACTGATGACTGTCACCTATCCCCATGGTCTTCCCTTTTCCACACTATTCCATCCCTTCCTCCCTCCCTCCATTCTCTCTACTACACATGAAGGGGCCTTTGACACACAACCCAATAACTTGTTTCCCTGGTGGGAAACTTTTCATGGCTCTTCTTCCAGAGATGATCTACGCGGTGCCACGTGAGCCGGCCCCTGCCAAGCCCTCTGCCCGTCTGATGCCTCCTGTACCCCGCTCTGCTCCAGTGGCCTGGACCCCCTGTACCTCCTTTCTGTTCTGTTTCTTGCCTCGCTTGCTCCTTGTTAAACCCCTCCAGATCAGATTATACCCTTGTTTTTCAACACACTTCATTTTTTGAGGGGTACTGGGGATCAAACAGGACCTCGCGCTTACCAGGCAGGCTCTTACCCCGCTGAGCTATCTTCCCAGCCCTTCCCAACACTCTTTCTAGACCTCTGTGCTTCCGCTCCACAGCACTTGAGGGCCTTAGAGCTCCCCGCCCCAGGTCCAGTTCCCACCCTAGACTGCAGCCATCACAGGGCGGGGAACACGTCCATCCTGCTGGTTGCTGTACCCCAGTGCCTAGCACAGTGCCTGGCTTGGAATCAGGGTTTGTTCATTGCCATATAGGCGACCTTAAGCCACACAGGGCTTCTGACTTGGGTTCCTGCTAATTTAGCAAGGCTCTTGGATTCTCTCCTTTGTCACGCTGTAGAACTGCTTCTGAATCAGGTGTCTGTTGACAACTTCCTGTGAATGATCGGGATGCCAGCTGATGACTGTGGTTGCATTATTTATGCCTGGAACAGGAGGGCTCAGGGAACTCCAACAGCAGCGAGAGCAACCCTTGGGTCTGAAGGAGCATCTGTGCCTTTCAAACCTTAGGCTAATAAAAGAATAAAAGCACGTCTACTAAAATAACCCGAAGTATGACAAAGCCACAAAAGAATCTGTCACAGACCCTTTATTTCTCTTTCACATGCAGGTCAGGGATTAAGAAGCATGCTACATGAAGCCAGGGAGAGGCAAAAATTCTTCAATGATGTTCAGTATCTTCGGGACATGCAGCATAAGGGGGACTTGGAGTATCAGGTAACTGCAGAGGGCGAGGATTACCCACCCTCTGCCAGTGTGAGACGATTATGACACATTACACTGGGAATACAATATGAGTATTGCTGAACAGTAGTGTTTCCTAAGATCTCGGACTCAGCCTTACTTACTGGGTGGCCACGCAAGGCCACTTCATCTTTGTGAAGCTTAGTTTCCTCATCTGTAAATGGGGGATGTCTTAGTTACTTTTTACTCGTTGCTGGAACAAATACCTGACACTTAAAATGAAGGAAGGAAAGGTTTATTTAGCTCAGAGTTGCTGGAGGTTTCAGTCCACATTCGGCTGGCCCAAGGCTGAGTGGAACAGGGCAGAGAGCATCCAGTTCATGGTGGCGGAACAGCAACAATATGGTGACAGAGGCAAGGAACAACCAGGGGACCAGAGAACAATGGCATGAATCTGTGTCTCTGTCTCTCTTTATATTACATTCAGGCTCTCTGCCTCAGCCTGTCCACCTTAGGTCACACCCATAATCCCGGAAGTACTCAGACCCATAATCCCATCAGTACTAAAACACATAATCCCAGTGGATCATGACTCAAGTCTAAAACTCTAGAAGTCCCTGCCTCATGATTGCATGAGGCTTTGGGGGGACAACTAGACATAAACCATAACAAGGGATAATAAGATTACCCACGCCATGTTCTGTCAAAAAAAAACGAAGTGAGATACAGATTTTTCAAGCATTTACTGTGTCCGGCACAGCCCTTGGCAACTAATGGCCCCAAGGCTCCAATTTGACAAACCAACCGAGACAAAAAAAGACTTTCTTTCCGGGGTTAACAGAGCCACTCTATCATTTATAAAATCACATACTCTTCTGTTGTCATGGGGGCAAAGAAAGGTAGCCAACACATTCTACAATAAGCCAACTACTGGTCTCTGTGGTTACGATGTTTACATGCAAAAACAGCGCAGCAGACGGAGTGCCTGAGGGCCTGTGATGCAATTACCCCGGACTGGCCCAGGACAAACTCACCAAACTGGGCCCCGTGCGCGATTCTGGGAACAGTTAGAAGGTGTCACTCATCACGTCTTGACAGAGGTCAGGCCCTGCCAATCCCAGATGCTGGCTCCGGGCGTGGTGAAGGCTGAAAAGCACCCCTTCCCTAAGGAGATCACGGATTTGCCTTATCAGGTTTTTCTCCTCCTTAGCAATTTCAAATATAACTGCACTTCCTGGGTCACCAAGGAAACCAGGCCTATCCCGGGCAACCTGATTTCACCTATACGATACAGCGTTGGGCTGGGGCTGGAAATGGAGTCCGCAATTTCCTCCCACCACCTGCCAACCCACAGACAAGAAGACTATAAAACCCGGGGAGCTTCTAGAAAACAAAGGCATAAACACTGGAAGTGGTCACCGTGAGGATACACCTAACTGCTTTTCCTAAAGATGCCCCTGCTACCCAGCTTGTGTCTGGCAATACACAGGTCGTGGGAAACGATCTGTACAATGGCCATAACGCCCACTGTTTTATGATCCCTGTTGAAGAAAATCACACAATCATGTGGCTTGGAGCTGCTGGAAAGGAGTCCCAGACTCAGTTTATCAGGGCAGATGACAAAGCACTGAGAAATCTTGACAAAGCTTTTTGTTTTTCCTTTCCTAAATGGTGGTAGCACAAGCCTAGCCCAGCTATAGGATAGCAAAGGAGGGTTGGCTTCCCCAACTCTGGAAGAGCAGTTGACAGCTACCCCATTGGCTGGCTTGGAGCTTTCCCTCCTATCCCGAATGGCTAACTCAGGCCCTCAGGGGATATTTGAGGGGTTGCTGAGAGGAAGGGAGGAGAGCAGAACAGAGGGGAATGTGGAGAACAATCCTTGGCCTGGGTTAAGCTTTTCTTGGTTTGTAGCTGTGTGCCCAGGGTTGAAACCATGCAGGCCCTTTTGTAACTTAGTGTGCTCAGGACGGGCTATCAAGAATGGGCCCGAGTCTAAGACAGAGTCACTCCTGTTTGATAGAAAAGACAGAACTTGCTGTTTCCCACAGAGCCCCAGCAGTTGTCTCCTAATCTAAGTTGGGCATTCAGGACGCCTTTCTGTTCGTTCAACCAGTATTTATCAATAACCTGCCACATGCCAAGTAAGGTTCTGGCTCTCCCAGAGTTCTTATTCTACTCTTGAGCAGAAAACAGGGCACACAGTGTATAAGATAGCTCGAGTTACTGCGGTAGCTTGGGTCTAGGAGGCTTCCCAAAGGTTTGTGTGTGCAAGACCTGATCCCCATCTTGGCACTACGGGGGTGGAAGCTCTAGTTAGGGGGCCCAGTGGGCGTTCCCGCGCACTGGGACAGTGCCTCAAAGGGAGCAGTGGCAGCGTCCGGCCCCTTCTCATTCTTCACTTCCTTGTGGCCTGAGGAGCACAGACTTCCTCTGCCACGCATGCCACTGGGCTCCTCTGTCCTCACAGGCAAGGGAGCCCATGGTCACAGGCTGGAACTGCTGCCCTGGGAGCCTTCCTCTCTTTAACTTGAGTTATTTCAGGTTTTTGTTACCATGATGATTCTGATAAGTACAGGAGGAAAACAAACCAGATAATGAGGGTGGTGCCAATGATGCCCCCCATCAGACATGAGGGAAGCCTTTCTGAGGGAGCAGGATTTGTCTGTGGAAGAAAAGAAAGCCCTGGAGCACGCAGAGCAGAAGGAGGGCAGGCACCTGTGAGGGAAGTGAGCCTGGAACATGGGGAGACACGAGAAACCCAGGGCGACGGAGAGACATGCACCAAGGCATGATGGGGTGCACAAGGAGTAGGGAAAAGGTCACAGGGCCGGGTCACCTTGAGTTGCACAAGACAAACCTGGGCCTTTAGATTTGGTTCTTATCCTGGAATCCTTGAGTGTTTTTAACCGATGATGTGACTGTTCTTCTACCCTCAGTACCAGGGACTGAACCTAGGGTCTCCTATATGCTACACAAGCACATTATTTTAGTTTTTTGCAGGACCAGGAATTGAACTCAGGCCCTTGAGCTTTATTACTGAGCTACACATTGTTGCGCGCGCGCGCACACACACACACACACACACACACACACACGCATGCGTGCACACCTCTTTTAATTCTGAGATAGGCTCTCACTAAGTTGTTCAGCCTAGGCTCAAACTCTTGATGCTCCTGTCTCGGCCTCCCAAGTGGGTGGGATGATTGGTGCGTGCCCTCATATCCAGTTTGAGTTATCTTTTTAAAAGATGGCTTTGGCTCCTGTGGAGAAAAGACTCATAAAAAGTAAAAGTCGAAAAAATAGCAGGCTGGTGGAAATGGAGGAGAGATTTTGGTGACTTGGGCTGAGTGTCAGTGCTGGAAGTGGCACCAAGTGGCCGGCCCAGCAAATGGAAGCAGACCAGCCATCGGGGGATAGATAGGAAGGAAAAAAAGAATAAGGGCTGGCTCAGCGGTCCATTGCCTCCTGTTGAGATTACCACAGTTTAAAACCTTTTCACCCTGCAAACCTCCAAATCCCATATTTCCAACAGTCTCCCCCTACTATGGTTGGTTTCCAGGTGTCCCCCCAGAGCCTCAGGCAGTATTTGGGGCAGGCTTCTGGAGTTTGTGACTAATTCAGGATCCAATGCTGGGGTTAGAGGTGGCAGGGCTACCTACACCTGCCCTGGGGTGGGTAATCTGCACGACGACGTGGAAGGAGGGGAAGGAGGCCTGCTGGCAGCTGCAGCCACTGCCCCTCCCTTTGCTCTTTGCTGTTTTCCACCGACATGTGCAGCTGCCCTCTGCCATATGTGGCTCTGCCTTGGAGCCAGCTGAGCATGGACTGAAACCTCCACTAACTGTAAGCTAAATGAACCTTTCCTTTCTTCATTTTGGGTGTCAGTTATTTTGTCCCAGCAATGAGAGAAGAGTAAGTGAGACATCCCCCTTGTTTCACACACACAGTGAACAAAGCCCAACAAGGCTGGCCACTCCCAAGTGTGCAATGACCCTGCATCCTTCTCCTGCTAGGGACCAGTGCCTGCCTCATGGGTCTCCTGTCTGTGCTTTTGCACTACTCCTACTCCTCCTCCTCCTCTTCTTCTTCTTGTCTTTTTGAGACAGGGTCTCGCTATGCAGTTCAGGCTGGTCTGGAACTCACTGATCCTCCTGCCTCAGCCTCCCAAGTTCTGGGATTACAGGTGTGCGTCACCACACCCAGCTATGCCCTCCTCTTCTTACTAGCTCAACCCACAGTCTTGCTGTTGTTTCCCACCCAGTGAACCAAACCCAAAGCCAGCACGGCCATTGTGCCCTCGGCTAGCAGCAGCTAGGGCTCTTTCCTATCGTGTTCCCAAAGAGCTTCACTTTGAGCTCCACCCCTGCCCTCTTGTTTATTCCCTAGCCACTGCCAAGGTTAGTGGCCAGATCCAGGGGCTGTCTTTCCAGTCCTGGCTGCTGGGCTTTAGCTACATCGGATGCTAGTTCTCACCGCCTGCATATTCCTCCTCAGGTTCTTTTTCATCACATGCTCCGGGCTTTCTTCCTGTCCCCTTCATTTTCCTTTTCACATCGTCATCTCTCTACTCGCAGATGCTAATTCTCTCAGGCTTCCATTCTCAGCCTAATTCTCTCCTAAAACTTCTCCAGGCCCTCAGGACTTACTCTGTTCACTCTCAGGGTTCTAATCACCTCTATATGTTATCAGCTTCGCCAGGAGTCTCCCAGAACGTCAGGATTACGTGCACACCTGCTTGCTGGATGTTATTTCTATCTAGATGCTACAGAGGCATCTGAACCCAGCATGGTCACAGCTGCACACCCCATGTCCTCCTTCTGTGACCTAAGCTGTCCCTGACTCCTCCTCCCCTTCCCCTCTCTCCCACCTCCTGTGAGTTGTCAGGTCCCGCCAAGTTCACCTAAGATCTTATAAAATTATACTTTCACTTGTGTCTTATTGTATAATTAATGATTTTTAGTAAATTTATCAAGTGTTTAGCCATAGCAAGCAGCCATCTTTGGGACACTGCCACTACTTCAGCCCATAGAAACCTGGCTATAGCCCTGCACAGAGCTCGTGAGATTGCGTAGCCATTGTCCCTAGATTGGCTTCCTCTCCAGTGAACATTGGCTTCTTGAGGGCAAAGGCTGACTGAGTTTCTTTCTATGCTGAACAAAGCGCCACATCATTCATGACAGCCACTGTTTCCCAACTTGATCACCAACTGGGTTTATCAGACTTAGATCCAGCTGACTTGAGACTGTTCCTCAGAGTCAGATCCACCCTTGTTGAGCATTCTTAAAGCCAAAAGGTCCAAAAAAGAGAAATATGTATGTCTTTAAGATGTTCTGAGCACTTCTGAAGTAGATGGATAGAGGCCCAGAGTAACTCCTTCAGAGGGAACAGCAATGATTTTTCGTTATATCATTAAATCTATCCCATGCCTTGTTCCAGAAAGGATTTAAAACAGTGACTTAAGAACCAATTGCATGACTTCAGTGATCCTTTAATAACTTGGTCCCCATAGAACTGATGCACATTTAGGTTGCTTACTGAGGTAAATTTTATGTTAGCTAGAAATTGATATCCTGGGTCATGGATTGACCGGTTACTTCCTGTATGTGGTGGACTGCCAACTGGTGGTCAACTTGCACCGCCCAGCTGAACTGAACAAGCACAGTGGTGGGTGTGGGAGGCCTGCCCGAGGGGTGTTGCCAACAAAACAGAGGGAAGAACTTGTGAGGAAGAAGCTTAGGAACTGTCAGGGAGTTGTTGGCAGCTGCTGGCTTTCCTGGAGGAGCTTTTCATGCTGGCTTTCCTGATGAACTTGGCTATTCTTATCATCAAAGGAGCTTGGGACCTTATTGTTAATGAGAATGGCTGTAATTCATTTCTGGAGAGCTGCAGTCCTCACCTCGAGCATTGCTTCCTGGTCCTGAAGGGGAAGGCGGTACGTTGCCCAGTCTCCTGGAGAAGTTTGTCACATTGGCTTTCCTGATGGGAGCTCAGCTTTCCTCCTCACTGGGGCTCAGGACCTCATCATTGCTAAGGATGGCTGTGGCACCTTTCCAGGGAGCTCCAGTCCTTACTTAGAATGTCACTTCCTAGCTCTGGTACAGACCCCTCAGCCGCTGGCACAGACTCTTCAGCCCACTGGCAGGGACTTTCTGGCTTCTACCACTGACCTTGGGGCCTTCCCAGTGCAGATCCATGAAACAGGCCTGCCTGAGGCATCGTCATGAGCTCGTGGCCTCCAGGTAGACTTGTGGGGGGCATTGTTACAGGCTGTAGGTCTTCACCTGGACTCATACAGAACACTGCCATAGGACCCAGGCCCTCCGCTGTCTCTTTGATCTTCCTAAGTGGACAGATTTCCTATACTTTTTGTATATGACTCTTTGGGTGACTCATTATAAAATAATCCCACAAACTGTGTGTCCTATACCATTTCCCCTTGTGATCCCCAAGCGACAACATCATGGGAGCCCAGCTCTCTCTCAGCTCAGCCGTCTGCTTAGAACCAAGGACTCTGAATTCAGAGTGTGCAAACAACGCAAGACCCAAACACTGGACAGGACTCCCAGACAGACACAGCTGCCACGCATTTTTTCTTGTGCTTGACTTGCCTTTAATGAACTGGCTCCAATTGAAGCCCTCAGAAACCTTTGTGAACTATTCCTGTTCCTTCCTAAAATATGCAAAGGGTGGGTGTGCACCAAATTAGCAGTACTTCTACAGGTCTCAGTGCTCGTGGTCAAAGAAGGATGAACCCAACCTGGGTTATTTTGATTCTCCTCTTTTCAGTGACTGGGTAGAACCCTTCTTCTGAGAAAAAAAAAAGAAAAAAAAAAGGAAATAAACCTCTATTTGGCATAGCACACACTATTTCAGAATCTGGTAACTCGTATATAATTATATGCCATCTCTGAATTTGGCTCTGTTTGTTTCAGGGTGTCCATGCTGCATAGATTTTTTTTGGCCAAATGTGTTTATGTAACTTCAGTCAGAATTTAGCCATTAGTGTCCATTGGAAAGTCGGAAGGAAAGATTATATTTGGCATTTCTGAACAACTTTGTATAATCGAATGTGTTCAAGTTGGTTTCATCTCATGTCACTCATTCATATTGAGTCAAGTTCAGATCAAACAACTAAACATAACAGTATAAATTTGTCCAAGGACACAACAGGTGACTCTATACCAGGTGGCAAAGGAAGAGGGCTGGGGAAAAGGTATAGGTTGAAATGACTTTAGTTTGAAAATCCAAGATCCAAGTTGTTCCAATATCCAAAACTTTTTGTGGGCCAATAGGATGCCAGAAACAGAAAGCTTCACACCAGAAAATTCTGCTTCATGGATAAAGTATTAGATAAGATCAGCTTTAGACTACATCTAGATTGGGTCCCATCCTTGAGATGTCTCATTATGTAGAATATGCAAATATTCCAAAACCTGAAAAAAAAAATCCAAATCCAAAACGTTTCTGGTCCTAGGCATTTCCAATAGAGACGCTCAACCTGCCACCCAGCTCCCCTCTTGGATTCCCCTCCTGGAGCATCTCTGGGGTACTCACTACCTTCCACAGTCAGTGGCCCATTTCTTCCTGTGGAAATCCCAGCTCTCTCTCTCTCTCTCTCTCTCTCTCTCTCTCTCTCTCTCTCTCTCTCTCTCTCTCTTTCAGCTTAGCCATCTGCTTGGGACACCGAGGATCCCCCTTTTCAGGGCACACCAATAGTGCCAGACCCACAAGCCACTTTTATCATACTTACAACTTCCTAAACTCTTGCAACTAATGAATTTTAATGATGTCACCAACGATAATGAAAACCCCAGCCTGGGTACATGGATGTCTGTGGAGGACTGCCTGAGCAGCTCTCCTTAAAAGAAAAGCAACTGTCTCCATTTTGACTGAGCCTGACCCTATTCCCTCTTATTGAAATGTACAGAGCTGGCTAGGACTTCTCATTATCCTTTCAATTGGCCTTAGCAGAGTGTATTGGTCTAGCCGAGGTGCTGATGGTAATGTTTGAAGATGGCACGCGTGTTTCCCTGATGACAGGACAGAGAGCCACTGCTCTACGGTGTCAGCTGGGATGGAGCCTCGAGATAGAGGCTCTGACTTCCTGGGGCATGAAAGACTACACATCAGAGCTGAAGCACTAGACCCCCAAAATATTAGATGCTATCTCAACAGCATAATGCAAATTACTTCCTGTATATATCTCTAAACATGGCAGAGGTGAATGCAGGCCTCCTACCTAGCTCAGCTCACACCTCACCTTCTTCCCACAATTCCCTTAAGAGCTCACCTTCTCCCCAAAATTCCCTTTCACAAGCCACTCCCCCTTCTCCAACAAATGAAGCCCGAGTGCAGCCCTGAGTTGCTTTCTTGGTTCCAGAAGCCACTTTCACGGCTGGACCTGGGGCCCCTTGGGTCCCCATTAATTGTATAAATATGTTTTAGTGTCTTTGTTATCGCCATGGGTTGCACTGGGAGTGGTAGATTGGAATTAAGTTGGTGGAATTCCAATAATGAGTTGTTAGGAATATAAGTTTACACTTCTTGGGCTGAGACGGGAACCAGGAAGGGACCCCGACAGATGTCCTTTTGGGAGCTGGAAGGACGCCTCACCCTTGGTGAGGGTCATGCATATACATATACATCATACGAACAGCAACCAAGAGCCAGCTGCAGGGAGCAGCAACTTTCACCTCTTAAAATGCCTCCAGATTAGACCCCTGACTGAGCTGTCAAATCGAGTCATCTTAGATCAGAGCTGTGTGTCAGGGATGTGTCCCCTGGCACGTGACTTCTTAGGTCATCAGGAAGGATCCTGGTAGTAACTAGAGGAAATAAATTAGTAATTGAAAAAAAAAAAAAAAAAGAGCCCTGAACACCACTGTGGACTTAGAAAAGTGGGTTACAGTGACCCTGAGAGGCTGAGAGCTCCTTGGAGGCTGCCAGGGACCGAGACCAGAGGAACAGCTGCCTCCTCCAAGACCCCAGGGGTGAGCGAGGGTGAGCCTCTGACCCAGACAGACCCAGGCCCAGGCCCTTCCATCTGTGATCAAGAGCCCAGCCATGCGCTTTGGCAAAGGCTGACTTCAGAACTAAAAGTGAACCAGGATATGGGGTTGAAAACAGCAGTGAGTAGGGTAGTGGCCCAGGTCTGTAATCCCTGAACTCTGGCAGGCTGAGGCAGGAGGATCTCAGGTAGGGGCCCTGCCTGGGTGATGAGCATTTTAGCAAGACCTTGCTCAAAATTAAAGAAAGGAAAAAAAAAGAGCTCAATGGGAAAGCCCTGGGTTCAACCTCAGTCTCACACACACACACACACACACACACACACACACACGCACAGAGGCAATTCACATGTGGATGTCGTGGTGCAGAGGGGGCCCCCTGTAAGGAAGCCTGGGCGCTAGAAAGTGGCAGAGCTGGAGTCTGCGGTGCGTGACTCATGCAACCCACACCCCCTGCGCGGGCAGCTGCACATTCCGCACAGAGGCAGCCTGACTTGGCGCGCTGTCCTCAGAGGGCCAGGCTGGTGGCAGAGGAGGAGGGCAGGAGGTAGATGCCACTAGAGGAGAAGAAAGGCTTCCTTCTTCTTCAGATCTGTTTCTGATGATCGTGTCACGCCCAGAACCTCCTTTACAGCCACCTAACTCTGACACATAGCCTAGCTGGGCAGTAATCTAGAAATGAAACAAAGAGGAAGCTCTGGGGATTACAAATTACCCATCCAGCCCTCCTGCTGACCCACAGGCCTCGCCCTCCTGTGCATGGCCACCTCAGGACCCCAGCCACAGAGACAACACCATCGACGGCCCTATGAGATCATCCACAGTGAAAAACACAAACCAAGACTATAGCTAAGCCTTTGGCTTTTCCCTGACTGCAGGGCTGCTGGTTTTGTTCCTGGCTTCCCTCTCATCCAAGCTGGAACTTGAGAGGATTAGTGTTTGATTTACATGGAAAGATTGTTCAATGCTGTCAAAATAAAAACCAGTGGCTACTGCACCTACCTTGCTATTGCTTTGTAAGGAAAAGGAACCAGAGGGGGATTTTTTTGTAAACTAACCTCCCCCTCCCCCTCCCTCTACCCTTCCACCTCCTTCTCCCCCTCTTCCTCCTCCTTTACCCCTTTGGGTAAAGAAATCTTTAAATCAGATGCATTCTTGGAGAGAATTTTCAAAAACACTCAGCCCGCAAGAATCCTGCTCAGCCCGCAAGATCTGCCATGGTCCTGCCTGACCCACTCCCTCTGGCTTCTCCACTGCTGGCCCAGCCACCATTTGCCTCTGACACCAGTGAGGTAGGGCGACACTGGCAGTGGCTACCCTAGCACCCAGCACATGCTGGGCTCCCCTGGATCTGACATCATCTAGGAGGAGCAGAGTGGAGGTAGCCGGCGTTCCTTTAGCTGAACTTCACTGAGCTCCTCCTGGGACTCCTTCCGGGTTTGCCTTGGTTTGTTGATTATTTGTTATTTGTTTAACTTACTATAGTTACCACCCTGGATTTTTTTTTTTCCTTTAGTTTTCTTGTTTACATTATGGAAACAAATACTGCCCTATTCATTGGCATAGATTTTAAAAAGGTGAACTGTGGGACAACAAACGAATTCTTGGGGACTGTCTCCCATCTCTAAATGAGGAGGGGTGACGCTGCACCTTTGTCCTGGTCAAGACTCCTGCCTGCTACAGGTGACAGGGTCTCCACTGAAGAGGAGCTAGAGGCCAGGGTTTCACCTGCACCTCAGCTGCGAAGCACAGCATGACTAGCTGTCCCCAGGGCCAGGCAGTGCACCTGTGTGAGTGTCAGGTTGGTTGGATTCTGAACCTTGTGTGGCATAATGTCAGGCTATCCCCACGCGTGATGTTCTGCTGCATCCTACATCATCAGAGAGGGACGTGGTTTGTCTAACAGGAGAAAGGAAATAGCAGTGTCTTTCCCTCCCAACCTGACCAAGGTGTGGGGATACGGCGTGTCTACTGTAGAAAAATACTGCTGGTCTTCACACCAGATTTCTTTACTGTGACAGTAGATCCACAGGTATAGAAATGCTCCACAGCTGGGTGTCACAGCGCCTGCCTGTAAGGCCAGCACTTGGGAGGGTAAGGCTAGAGGAGCACCATGAGTTCAAGGACAACCTGAGCTCCATAGCAAGACCTTGCCTGAAAGAAAGAAAAGAGAGACAGAAGCAGATAGAGACATGTTGCATGTTGCTATGAAAACAAAGACCCAAATGTAAAAATTTGTAGCACTTTTTATTAGCTGAGCTCAGCGACCTCCACTCCCCTGTGGGTCAGGGGAATGAAAAGCGTTTGCTGAGAGGGGACAGTGATATTTAAAGGGAAATCACGGTTGTGGGGGAGTCTGTCTTTAATTGGAGAGAAGAACTTAGCAAGACATTTGGCACCTGGGTTAAGGAGGGAGAGGGGATGTTACAGAGCCTGCTCTGTTTGTAATCAGGAAGGACATTTGGCACCAAGGTCAGGGAGGAAGAAGAGATATTACAAATTTATGGTGAGAACAAGGTTTTACAATGCGGCAGTCACAAAGTCTGCTACAGAGAGCAGAGTCAACTTTCCGGAAAGACAAAGTTTGTTACAGAGAGCAAAAATTGGAGTTGTCTTACAACAAGAGAAATACAAAGTATTGATCATCTCAGAGTTTGGGCTAAACTAAAACAAAGGCATAGTTTGTCTTAGGGTAGGAGGGCTCTTGTCAACTAGGGCAGGGGTGAAGTCCATTTTTTGTCTGAGCATTGGGATACCTGGGGTCTCATCTCGTCTCTAAAAGGCTTAGCACATTCCTTGGTTTATGTCTGCGCAGAGGGAGCCAGAGGACAAGCAACTCAGGAAGTAGTATAAAGTAGAGTCACTTAAGCTAGCTTATAACAAGACAGACAGAATCAGAGACAGACAGAGACACGGACAGAGAGTGATAGAGATTCAGAGAAACAGAGAGAGAGAGAGACAGGCACAGCGACAGGGATAGAGACACACACACAGACAGAAACAGGCAGACACAGAAAAACAGACAGGCACAGACAGAGACAAAGAGACATACACAGAGACAGAGAGAGAAGGAGAGAGAGGAGGGGATGACAGAGGGGAGGGGAGGGAAGAGGGAAGGAGAAAGAAGAGGGGAGGAGAAGGAAGAGGGGAGGAAAGGGAGAAGAAAGGGGAGGGAAGAGGGGAAAGGAGAGGGGAGAGGAGCACAGGGGAGAGGAGAGAGGTGCTCTAAGGAGTTTTATTACTTGGAGGTACTTAAAATCATTTGAAACTCAGGTGTGGTGGCGTACCCCTGTAATCCCAGCACTTAGGAGAGCGAGATAAGAGGATCAGTGTAAGTTCGAGATTAGCCTGGGCTACAAAGTGAGCTCAAGGCCAGCCTGAGCTGTATAGTAAGACTCTGTCTCAAAAATAAATAAATAAATAAATAAATAAATAAATAAATAAATAAAACATACATACATACATGAAACCAGTTGAAGCCCCGTTAGCACAGGACACCCTTGGGTTTCTTCAGTCCTAGTGCAGGAGGAGAAATAGGTGGTGCCATGTTTTAGCTTAATGTTGCTAAGAAAAACGGAGAAATTATTTTCACTGGCTATCTCATTCTTACTGTCTTGCTTTTAGAGGTTGACATTTTCCTCTAAAGCAAAAATCCAACCCAGCTACCATTAAGTGGGAGATCCTAGAGAGCTCGGAAGAGACGGCGCTGTCTCCCCACTGACTGCAGCACAGGAGAATAGTGGCACGGTGCCAAGCGTGTGCACTGGCTCGGGAACGGACCGCCGTGGCCTTTCACAGAAGGAAAGCAGCGGGCGTGGCTCAGGGGAGACCCCTTGACTGCAGAAGGCACGGAAGCGGCAAACGGCCCTGCACGTGTAACCGACAAGCTGTCCTGTTCTCTCCAATACACCCATACCTACGGCAAGTGGCATAAGCAATACATTAGGCACAGTAAAAGACCAAGGACAGAAGAGGGCAAGCGCACAGTAACGAAGTTCCCAGCATCGTGCCGCGCACGCTGGGGCCCTGAGGAAGCGAAGCAAGGGACACCTGGGCACAAGTCTGCAGTACTGGCACGGTGGATCTGATCCCGGAGACAGCGACTGAGGGACACGCAGAGCACACACGCCGCGGGAATGCGCTGGACACAGAGTGGACACCGGGGCAGAGGTTTTATCCTGCTGCTCAGAATGGTGCCGAGGTTCAATACTTCGGGATTTCTTCATCCTGGACTCTGCCAGTGACTATTCTGGCATCCACACTGACCGTAGATGACGGGGAACGGAACTGCAGGTGGGGGGATCACCCCACATTGCTTCCTCAGCGGCTCCTCCAGCCTAGAGAGGGCTGGGGAGGCAGGAAGCTAAGGAGATGGGCTGATCAAACGGATGTTAGCGGAGTTGTCCCAAGCAGAGGGAACAGCGTGAGAATTCTCCTAGAACCAGGGTTGCCGAGGGACAGAGCTGGGAGGTAACAAAAGGAGCTATGAAGAGAGAAACAGTGGAAGAAGTTGGCCCTGCGTCCCAGATACAAAGCCTCCCTGAGGAGGTGTAACTGCTGTGCAGATCCCTGCCAAAACGCCCCTCAGTAGCAAACGACTGGTGTTTCTGACTGCGTTTGTTGTTGTTTTAAATTTGTATGTATGTATGTATGTATGTATGTATGTATGTATGTATGTAATGGATGGCTCAGTCTGCCCTGGGGTGTTGCCAGGAATTGAACCGTGGTCCCTGCGGTTGCCTAAGCAGCTGCTTTAGACCACTGAGCTATCTCACCGGCCCTCCAACCCTGCATTTGACCCAAGGGAAGTGAGAGTGACCCCTGGTCTTTATGATTGGTAGCTGACAGTTTGTGAGCATAGGGAGACACTCTGATGATGCCAGGGAGCCCGTGGTTGGGAATGTAGCCTACTTACTGAAGCTAGTTGTAAAACAAATACAAGGGTTTTTTTCCCCCCTCTAGGCTTGTTTGAGACAACAGCAGTACAGAAGAGACTCCAATGAGAAGAAACAAGATCATGCTGGGATCCAAGAGACAGCTTCTGAGAGATCCCTGCTGTCAGACAAGGTGTCTTCCAAACAGGTATGGAGAATAATTCTGGGAGGTTCTGGGAGATGGGCTCCTATTGCAGGGGTGAGGGTGGGGGAGACGGAGATGGAGAGGGAGAGGGAGACAAGGGCAGGTCAGAGACAGGGAGAGAGAGACAGAGACAGGGACAGAGAGGGGAACGGAAACAACCAGAGCTAGAGCCATAGCCAGAGACGGAGACAGGGACAGGGACAGAGAGAGACAGAGACAGAGACACAGAGATAGAGAGGGAGACAGGGACAAGGGCAGAGACAGAGAGAGAGAAAGAAAGACAGAGATAGAGACAGAGAGATGGAGACAGAGACAGAGAAAGCAACAGAACCAGAGCCCAAGCCAGAGCCAGATCTGGAGACAGACCTGGAGACAGAGACAGAATGAGAGCTGGAGACGGAGCCAGAGATGGAGACAGAGACAGAGACAGGGTCAGGGACAGAGAGAGACAGAGACAGAGAGATGGAGAGGGAGACCGGGACAAGGATAGAGACAGAGAGAAAGAGACAAGAGACAGGAACAAGGACAGAGACAGAGAGACAGAAAGACAGAGATGGAGACAGAGAGATAGAGACAGAGACAAAGACAGTAACAGGGACAGAGACAAAGCCAGAGCCAGAAACAGAGACAGAGATAGAGACAGAGACAGGGACAGAGAGAGACAGAGACAGCAACAGTGACACAGACACAGAGGCAACAACAGAGACAGAGAAAGCAACAGAACCAGAGCCAGAGCTGGAGCCAAACCTGGAGATAGAAACAGTGACAGAGACACAGAGAAAAACAGAGCCAGAGACAGAGAGACAGAGATGGAGATAGAGAGAGAGACAGCAACAGCAACAGGAACAGAGACAGGGGCAGGGACTGGGATATAGGGACAGGGACAGAGAGAGAGAGAGAGAGAGACAGAGGGAAACTGACTTAGAAAAAGACCATGTCGGAAAGGAGCGGTTGCCTGCCTGGCAAGTGCAAGGTCATGAGTTTGAACCCGGTCCCACAAAAAAAAAAAAAAAAAATCAAGGGAAGGAGCGGTTGCAAAGCCCGGAGGTCTCACCAGGGCTCCTCCCCTGCAGGGAGGAGCAGGGGAGGATGTGCGCCCCCACCCCCCCTGCTAGCCCCCAGGTTGCCCTCACTCTTCCTGGGGGTCAGCGGCCCCACAGGGTACTCAGTGGAGTCAGAAACGCTGGACTGCTTTGAGGCACTAGGCCTTGTCCTGCACAGCGTTGTGCTTATGTTTTATAGTCTAACCCATTGCGGGTCTACTTTTGTTTCAAACAAAAAAAGAAAAGAGGGCCAGGGAGATAACTCAGTGGCACAAGTGCCTGCCTGGCAAGTGCAAGGTCCGGAGTTCGATCCCTAGCACTGCAAAAAAAAAAAAAAAGAAAGAAAGAAAGCACAGTGACAGTTGGGCCGTGTAATAACTGACAATCATTTAAATTTTTGTGTAGGATGATGACAAATGGGGCCAATAGAATAGCATGCCACTGTAATCCTAATAATAACAGCAGCCATAGTTTTTACCAACATTTGAGTGCTTAGAACATTCCAAGCATTGAGCCGAGTACTTTATGTATATTAGAATTTAATTTTTCATAAATATATAAGTATGTATACTTAGCGTGTCTGCATATATGTATGTATATATTATATATTATATATGTGATACATATATGTATATATTATATATGTGATACATATATATATATATCATATATATATATATGATAGATGAGAAAATTGGGGCTTAAGGCACGGAACTTTGCCTACGATTTCGCAGCCAGTGTGTAGCCATTCCGTTCCACCCAGACTGATCCCATTGATGATGCTCTACACTGCCATGCTAGCCAACCCTAGCTCATGCTTAACATCTTATTTAAGAATTTTACTTATCCTGCCTAAGAGCTAAATACCACAAACTGCAGTCAAGAATTGATTTAAGGTGAGTAATATGCCTCTTATGAATCCTCATTTAATATTTTATGCCTGAACTAGACTCCAGAGGAGGAGGGTCTCTTTTTCCTATCCGTGGCGTGGATCCCGGAGACGGATCTTGGGTACCAGATATCCATCAAATTCTTGTTGAGATTTCTTCTTTAATCTAGAATGTTGGCATTGTGGTTATTTAATGTTCAAAGAACACCTTTAAAAGACCCATGATTGATGTTTATGGACGCAAACATATCCCTGGGAGAAATACAGACTGTGTGCTAAGGGATATACAAATCACACCATAAAACATCTCACCTTTAGTCTGAAGGGGGAAGAGACTGGCTCACAATGTCAGCAGCTCCAGGAAGAATGTGTTTCCTGGATTTTTTCCTGTTAGTCAAGGACTAAATATAGGACTGCTGCTGATTGAACTTAGGGAGAGAGATTAATCTAAAAATTAAATCTAGTTTGGCTAGAATGACACATTTTTAGCACTATGATAAATTCTTACATTTTGACACTTAGAGATAAAATCAAGAACAGATCAAATGTAATGTGCTTTAAGTCAAACAGTAGCGCATCCATCCATCTTCCTGGGCTGGAATTCTTGAACAAATGGGAACTGAGAGCTCCTGTTCCCACGTAGGTTCCCATGCAGATGCGCGGCCAGTTTGTACAGCAACACACACACACACACACGCACACACACACACACACACACACATTCGGGTTAATCAAGATGGAACCGACCCTTAATCCTGATGTGACGATCTCTGTGGTAAGGAATACTTAGCCAATGAGCAAAGTGTCCTCCCCAGTGTCGGGGTGGGTGGGCCATGGAGACCTGGCCGTGGATATGGAGTGTGCCCTGACCACTTTTCCCTGGCACTGTTTGGGCTTTGCCCCCTGCAGTTAGGAGCTAAACAGCTCCCCTCTGGCACAGCCTTCCGCCCTAATGGCGTGAACTCTGCAAACCGTGAGCTAAATTTATCCTCTCCTCTCTAAATTGTAGGTGCTGGATACTGGGTCTCAGGGATGGGACAGATGGTTAGTGTGTAGGACCTGTCCCCACTGGAATGGTAAACCTGTGCCAGGATCCTTTGGCTCTCTTCTTCCTGCTATAAAAGTTATATACTTTGAATCAGCACTGTAAAAGCACACAGACATGATTGTACATGTAAAACTATGTGAAATAACTTCTACCATTATAGGTTGCTTAGATCTTATTTTTTTAGCAATCTTAGTACTCCTTTATATCCACTAAAAAACAAGGACAAAAATTGCATAGGATTGAAAATTTTTGTTTCTTTCTTTTTTGAGACAGGGTCTCACTTTGTAGCTCAGGTTGGCCTTGAACCCACTATGTAACCCAGCTGGCCTCAAACTCACAGCAATTCTCCTGCCTCAGCCTCCTGAGTCCTGGGATTACAGGCCTGTACCACCACTCCCAGCTTGAAAATTTCTATCTGAAGTACAATGACAGTTTTTGTGTTTGCATTGTGCCATTGTACCTTAGTGTGGCAGAGAGCATAAAAGACTGCTTACATAATCTCAGTCCTTTCTAAATAATAATGTACCAAGGAGTTGCATCTTAACTGCACAAGGGCCTTTAAAGCCTCATCTTCTTACCAAGAAGAGTGACAAAGTCAGAATTTTCCACAGTGAAATTTACTTTTTTAAAAACTTGCTTTTTTTTTAATTCTAAGCATTAGAGATACTCTCTGGGGACTGCGCAGGATTTGCCTTTGGACACATAAGCAGAGGAAGAACAGGTGGGGCAGGAGGTCCAGCCACCGCCTCGCTCCTGAGCTCGAATCCCTAGCCCACCTGGTACAACCTTCTGACTTCTGCTTGTTGGAATAAAGCCAGAGATTCCCTGTGACACTTAGGCCAGATCCTCCAACAACAACTCACACAACTTCAATCCGGAGTACCATGGGTTGGTTTGGAGGTTTCTGCTCCTAGTTTTGACTTTGAGCCAAATTTCTACAGAAATCCGGTAGTTCTTAAATCTTCCCAGCCTGGGCCTCCCCTCTCCAATCTTGAGGGGATACACAGTATAGTAAATAAACCTCTTCTCACAGGGTACCCAATGCCAGAGAGGGCCTGAGTCTCCCAGACACTATAAAATGAGAAATAAGAAAACAGCATCTCCCAAAGGAGAACCAGGCCAGACAGGTTCAATTTCTAAAGTTCAGGGTGTCAAATGTCACACTGGGCACTGGGGCTGTGAAGCGTCCTTGGTCAGTCACCACGTGGCAGGGGAATGCACAGCTGTGGGACAGTGTAAAGCCAGCCAAATCCCCCACCCCAATGGAAAGTTCTCAGAGTAATTTTACTCCGGAGATTGCTAAAGCTGAAAACTCTAAGCAACCTTTTTTTCCCCTGCAGCTTGCGAAGACAGGGCCAGTTCCTGGGGGAGTGACTAGTATAAAACTCAGTTGCTTAAGCCATGGAAATTTTTCCCCTGTTCTATCACTTTGTGAAACGTGCCATGGCTAAATTGGGACATTTGTATTGCCATCTTCATCACTGGCTCATTTCTGAACCCAGTCTCAAATTGTCACAATTCTGATGAGCCTGGAACAATGAAGGGATTTATCATCAAGTAATGGCTCTGGTGTTGAGCTATCATTTCCAGACACCTGCCTGGAAGAGGGCGGTCCCCAAAGTTAACCGGGTACACAAATCTCCTTGCTACAGCTAGTGGTCCTTGGGAACACAGAGGTCGTGTGTACTCTGAATCCATAGTGAAGCGGTCCCTGTCAAGCTCATGCCAAGATGCTCTTCATGATACTGATGCAGAAAGAAAAAACTGATTTCCCAACCTGAAAGACACTTGGACGAGTTCGTGTTCTCTAAAACCGAAGAATGAATTTTAGGAACGAGATGGAGGTTTAGAATAGAATATTTATTGGGAAAGAAAGCTTCTGTCCAAGAGGGGAACAGAAAGGGGACCCCAGTGGGTTGCCTGGAAAATTATCTTTTTTAGGGGTCTTATAGGGCAAAACCATGTGATGAGGTGGACCTAAGGTGAAACTAGGGGAACTTGCTTAGGTGGTCATGAGTTGGGACAAAGTCATAGTCGACCAATGAGATTACAAGCACCATTGTTCAGGTAAAATTGACTAAATCAGGAACAAAATGGGAAGTAAGTCACATAGCAAGCGGGCATGAATATGGAATAAGGATTGTTCCTGTTGGGCTTGAATTCCTGACTCACTTAGGCTCTTTTAAGGTGATTGATATCTATTTAGAATGCGCATTCCTAGGGAAGTAGATGGCTACTTTTGTTTTTTCTTTTGTCTTGAGGTCTGGCCTACAGCAGGGGTGCCTGCCTCTTGTAAAGCTGTAAAGTCACCTTGTCTTTCATCTTGTCTCTTTGAGGACCTGGCCCTATCTAATTGCCTATAATATTTCTATCTAATTTGGCTCCCTACAACAATACCTCCTAAATACATTCAAGTTTGTGGCTATGCATAGTAGAAAATATGAAGATCCCCTCTGCCCCTTGTTATAGGCAAAGTGCTTCACCTTTGAACACTCCACCTGCCCCCAAGGAGGTACTTACTGTTCTTATCGCATGAGATCGTCGTGAGCATAAGGGAGGCTGCGTGGCAACACACCAATGCCGACTGTGTGTGTGTGTGTGTGTGTGTGTGTGTGTGTGTGTATGTGTCCACTTCCACTTGAAAATGATCCTGCAGCTAGTATCAGAGGAAAAGCGAGTTCTGGGGCTTATAACATCTTCTTTCGTCTCTGCCCCATGCCAGGCCATATTTCCAAAAGCCAACCTAATATAGGAACTTCATTCTAGACCCTCCTCTGGGTTACACACAAGCTTGGGAGCTGTTTACTCAGGTTAGAGTTTAGTAGGGAAATAAACAGCTCTGTATACCCAATTAGAACTTGAATAGTTTAGTGAGCTGAAAAGCACAGTGGGCTCTGGCTACAAGGAGAAAGCCACACCGGTCCTTCCTTCCCTTCCCTCCTTCCCTCTTTCCTTCCCTCCCTCCTTTCTTCCCAGGTCTCCCCAAAACAACTAACTGCTGGCTCCAAGGAACCTGCTATGATTGACAGGGGCCCTGGGATATTGTATCCTCCCAGATCTTAATAGAGAAGGGACAGAGGCTTTAACTTCTCCTTCAGATACGATGGACCTGATTAATTATCCCAGCTTGAGGCGACCAGCAATCAGGTATGAGGAAACACAACACGAGCCCTTCTAGTCTTCCAAGATCCAGATTCTTGCTGGAAGGGACATTGCTCCAAGTGAACCAACTTTAAGGACCAGCGACACACAGTCGCTGCAGTTCAGTGACAATGCTAGAAAGTTCCAGTAATAGCAAGGAAGGTGTGGATTTGCTCTCAGCTTTCCACAAGCACCGTTTATTCTGTTGATAGGGATAGAATTATTACCCTTCCACCTTGAGCAACTAAATGTTCGGATTGCAGGTCACAGGGACCCAAGGTTACACAGCAGAGAGATGGAGGCCATTAATCGCCTGGTGACAAGCAGCTGGTCATGCTTCAGGCCCTGTTCAGGACAATGTTTACATTGGTGAGGTCACCAAAAAGCCAGGTAACCTTAGGAGGAGGGCTGTTACCCAGCAGAAATATTTTTATCATTTTGTCTGTGAGAATCCACACAAACTGGGGAGATTAAACTTTAAAGCATCTCCAAGTCACCTGCAGTGGCTTAAAAACTCAGCCGGGCCATGTGTGAGGGTAGCAAAGGCCTAGAAGGGGCCGTCCAGGTGGTCACGAGCTACACGTGGCTATTCAAGTGTTTATTAGAAATAATTTTAAAATTTAGTTTCTGAGTTAGACTAGCGAAATCCCACACCCTCGGTAGCCACGTGTGGTTGGTGGCTGCTGACGGAACCACATAGGCAGAGCATTTCTGGCATTGCTGAAAGTTGGGGGGTTAGCCTTGCTCTGGGTGGTGGTCATGGCCAAAATGCAAGTAAAACAAGACCCCAGGAACCAAGGCAGAAAGCTGCTTCCGGGAGGGAGGCACAGTGCACTGCTTTGCATAACGCAGTGTCTTGCAAATGTTCACTTTTCGCTGCTCCAGCTGTCCCAGAAGGCAAAGCTCTATTTGCATTTTGTGTTTTGCTTCAACCTGGGTGTGCCTGCATGACTTCCTTCCATGGTTATTCATCCCATCCTTCCTGTGACGCCGCCATCAGCTTCTCTTCTTTCAAAGGGTTCTTGGGGAGCTGTTCTCCCAGTAAATCTGTCAGCATCAACCCACTGACACCCTGAACGGTGCTGTAAAGACAGCCACATCTTGGGACAGAGCATCTGCGTTCTATGAGTCACATTTTAATTTTCTCAAACTTCTGTTCCTCCCTCGTGGAGCTGCTCCAGGGTCGGGCCTCCTGGCCCCTGGCCCTCGGCCCCAGGCCAGTGTGCTGGGGAGGCAGGGCACACACGCACTTGTCCTAACCACCAAAAGAGCCCCACCCTGGGAGGCTGTGACTCATCGCTAACACCTGGCGCGGTGTTTGTCACAGCCGCCCCCTTGACTGTACTGTGCGCAGCCTGCGCCCTCGAGGTGCACCTGAGTAACAAGGCGGCTGCACGCCCCACATCTCTAGCCGATGCGCACGTCATGGAGCGGGAATGTGCGGCCCACATTTTGACAAGTGTGGATCTGTGAGAATTTTCCTGGGAGCCTATTTTCCATTTTAGTTGGCTGTTGATCTGTTCATTGTGGGGTGTTCCGAACCTCCCCCCCCACCCCAGATTTAAGATGCTGGATAGATCCTCTCCCCTCAGATGTGTTCCTCTTACTGAATTTTTATTTCTGCCCAAGCCAGAATTCTGGAAGTTGTCTTGGGTTCCTCCTCCTCCTCCTCC
>PVKN010009309.1:0-23937 GCA_004027915.1 Capromys pilorides
AGTGGAATGGGACGCTGGGGTGCGCATGAGGCCCTTTCTCTAGACATCGTGGGAACCCAAGAATGTCATGCAGTGGACCAGGTCACAGGAGCAAATCAAAGCCCATGTCAGAGCCCATGTCCTCGTGGCCCCAGCTTTTGCAGGTGCCCTTGAAGTCCAAGTGGGGCCCATGGCCAGCTCCACCCGCTGAGTGGACAACAGTGATGAGAGAAGCCCAGGGTCCCTTCGGGAATGGGGAGGACACAACTCCAGGGCCATGTGAGTCAGAGACACGTGGCGAAGACACACCAGAGTCTGATCCTGCCCTGCACTGGCTGGCATGGGAGGGAGTGTCCCCCAGAAGCAGGCTGCACTCAATCCTGACCGAGAGCTGGTGACCCAAGTCCCCACTGGACACAAGCAGTCTGACATGGGCGTCTGCTGCCGGACTGCTCCTGAGGCCTGCACTTTGGGCCTTGTGCCGAGCCATATCCCTGGCCTTTTTCTCATTTTGAGGTCTGGCTAAGCTATCCTGGCTGGGCTTGCACTTGTAGTTCTCCTGCCTCAGCCTCCCAGGGCACTGCAGTTACAGGTGTGTGTGGTCATGCCCAGCCCGTCTCCTTTCTCCAGGTGTGCCGAAAGCCTCCTAGACCCTGCTTCCCTTCCCCAGCCCTTTGGCCTGCCTCTGCCTTGCCCGGAGCCCCTCTTTGGGGACGGTGGCCTCGCTTGGCTTGTCAGGCATCCAAAGTCATCTGCAGCTGCTGACACACACTAAGCGTAGTAAGCCTCGCCTGGTCGGCTAGAGCACAGCCCTGCCCTTTGGCCATCTTCAGCGCGCACCCTCAGGAACAACCAAAGCCAGTCGGTGCTGTCCTGTGAAGACCTGGCCCACGGCTCTCACACATGTGTGACAGGTTCTGCAGCCTGCAGCTCCTTTGGGGCAGCCTCTGTGTTTGGGGGTGATGAGCCTGCTCCAGGCCAGCTTCCAGGGCTGTGAGGCCCCAGCCTAGAGGTGCCCAGCTAGCCCCTCATAGTTGCAGTGGCCAGGATGGGGCCTCTGCCTCAGTGACCTTGGTCTCCAGCGTGGTTGTGATGTGCTGGAGCTGTGGGTTGACTGTGGCCTTGCATGTGACTAAAGTTCCTTTCACCACTTGTGCAGCTCACAGGGGTGAGGGCACCCTGCCCACAGTGCTAAGGCCACGCCCCAGGGGCCTCCACACGACTACTTGTCCCTCCCAGGGTACCCGTGGCTGGAGCTCTGTGCAGGGAACACTTGGGGGTCCTTGTGTGGATCGAATTCCTGGTGGATAGGTGGGGCCAGAGCGGAAGGAAGGTGCTGGGCACAGTGAGGCTGCGTGCAGCTTCCCAGCCCCGGCTCTGCACTCTGACAACACCCAGCACATCCTGGTCCCCTCTGAGTCCCTGTTTTCAGGGCGACATCTGGCTAGAGTGGGTCCTCAGTGTTTGTAGAGACTGCCTTCAAGTTAGGGATGCTGCAGCTGCTGCTACTACCTTCTGGTACCCAGGGTGATGGTGCAAGCCTGGGCGCTGGACCTGCTCACATGCAGTCCACATCAAGGGTGCAGGCTGGGCCACGCAAAGACCAGCAGGACCCTGGCACTTGCCACCTGCTGCAGCTCCCAGGTTCCTGCTGTGCCTGCAGGGCAGAGGGAACATGGCCCTTCCGCAGGGCGTGAGGTCCACCATGGGGCAAAATGCGGCCCTGTAGCCTGAGGCTGGGGCCCACCCTGCCTCCTTCCCCACCCCGCAGCTACTCGCAGGTACGTACAGGTCAGCACAGCTGGGCAGCGGTTCTTGGCCAGGTTCTCCTCCCTCTGGGCGGCCAGTGAGCTGCTAGGCTCCGCTTGGTAGGCGCACAGTGCCTCCCACTCCTTCTCCAGCCGGTTCTTGTTCTGCAGGTGGTCCTCCATGTAGGCCTGCGGGGGAGCAGCAGTCAGGGGGAGCCCTGGGCACCAAGCATCCTGCATCTTGGGGCACTTTCTGTACAGTGTGAGCCCTGACCCATCGACACAGCTGGCATGGAAAGCACGTGCTGGCGCAGGATGAGAGCCAGCCGGGGGCCTGTACTGGGCCACAGAAGACAATGCACAGGGGAGGAGCTCTGGGTCGGGGCTGCAAGGGCAGGGGTGCTGGTGCCTAGAAGCATCTTGAGGACATCGCTGCCCAGGTGAGCAGGGTAGATATGGTGACACCGTTCGCAGTGAGGAAGAGCCCTGCTGTGATGGGCTAAGACGCCTGGGCAAAGTCCTAACCAGTGAGGGCTGCTGACCCGAGCTCGCTGATGGGCATCAGACTCCAGTCATCTGATTTCTCCTCTTTCTGACCACGAGCTACCCACAGATGTGAGCTGCTAAGAATCCTACCAAATTTTCTACTTGACAGACTGGAAGCCCGTGCTGGACAGCAACCTCACTGTCAGACTCACGTCCAGCCTGGGTTGGGAGCTCAGTCTCCAGGACCCTTGCAGCCCAGAGCAGGTGGCGGTGATGTGCCAGGCACAGCCATGAGGCAGCCAGCGTGGCTGTGTCCCTGGGTTGCCCAGGACACCCATCTCCCAAGGAGCTGTCCTCGTCCAGGGCAGTACCGACACACGTGTGCTGCATGCACCACAACAGGCAGCCACACGTGAGACGCGGGCATGCTTGCACATGCACTCTCTTTGTGGAAACACAGGGATGAGACGGGGCTTGGGAACTGGCTTTCCCTGAAGACAGCCGAGAGTCATCAACCGCAGAGTTCGTCCTGTCCCTCTCCGCCCCTTTTCCTGCTGGTGTCCACCCAGAGTTTGCTTCCTTTGATGTGGGCATGCTTCTGTGACCCCAGCAGGCAAGCTGCCCCTAAGGCCCTGTGTACACAGGGCTGCGCCCGTGTTGGGATGTTCTAGCACTAAATGACAAGACCACGACCCTTGCTCTTCTGGCCTTGTCCTGGCTCTTGCTGCAAACCCAGAGTGGAGAAGCACTCAGGGCTGTTGAGGATCCAAACTCCCTACTGCAGGTCCTCCAAGTGGGCAGCATGCTGGCCCACCCCTTAATGGCCCACCTGGCTGATGCCCTGCTGGGACGTGGGAAGCTTCTTAAGGACCACACCAGCTCTGGCATCTGCCATGACAGTCCTGTCCGTCCCACACTGCTTGAAGTTTCAGGGGTGCCCACACAGGACCGCGAGACACAGGCATGTGTGTGCACCTGTGGGTGTGCCGAGGTGGCCCCAGGGACCAGCTGGGGTCCACATCTCCTCTCCTGCCCACTTCCCTGTGCCCCTGACATGTGATGGATCCTAGCAACCTCTCCAGCCCTGGTACCCAGAGCAAGAAGGGTGAGCAAATGTGTGGGGCGGGGAGGGCAGGGACAGAGGCTGCACCAAGCCCCCTGGCCAGCGCCCCCTCCTTTCTGCTCTGGTGGGTATGGCCCAGGAATCCACGCTGCAGTGGCACATGGGCCCTGCCTGGGAGAGCGGGGGAGCTTCGGCGAGCACATGGCAGGACAGGCTGGGGGTACTGAGGCTGCCTGTTGTAGGCTTGGCTGCCAGCACCATGCCCTGCGTGAGCCACTCTCCACCTGCTGTCCCTGCATCCTGTGCCCGGGTCTGCCCAGTGTGGAGCAGGCACCCACAGAGACAGCCTGTATGAAACTGGGCAAAATTCAAGGTGAAATTCCAATGGCTGCATCTAGAGTGGAGGATGCATGCTGTTTTCATCCAAGACGATCGTTACGGAAGGTCGAACGCTCCCTTTGTTGCGGTTTCCTAGCCTATGAAGTCCAGTGGCTGGCTGTGCTGTCTAAATCATGGGATGACCACAACAGCTTGAGCCCGACGTTGTGTAGCCCAGGAAGATGAGCAGGCACTTTCCTTGGCACCTGGTGGAAGATTCTGTCCTGCCATACTTTGGAAATTGCTCTTTTCAGAAAAGCCACACGGACACCTGAGCTTGTCCCAGCACACTACAGGCACCAGCAGGTCTGGGCCGACCCGGGTGTCACCTGCGGGGGGCAGTGGCTTCCGAGTGCCTGCCCACTGTGGGGCTCAGGCTCCCACACTTATCTTCCCCAGGACAGCTGCTATCACGCACACTCATGTGCGTCTCTAAAAGCACAGCGAGAAATCTAAAGTGAGCCTGGGGTCTGCAAGCTCGGCAACAGGAGGGAAGACACGGGCGCTGGTGCTGCGCCCCCTGAGAGGTCAGGCTTCTTCAGGGGATGACCCCGATTGTATTAAACAGTGCCAGGAGCTTCTCTCAGCACTCACCGCTCCACCAGACTGTCGGCCTGTTTTGCACAATTTGATTCGGTGTGTTCTGTATTTTTCTGCTAACATTCTTAGGAGCCATCATTCATCATAAGCAACTGCTCTGATTGGCCCAGCCACCGCTTCCAAGTCGCCCTTCTTCTGTGGTTGTGGGTAAGACGCTGCCCCCCGGCCAGTCTGGGGGAGCTGGCCATTGTGGTGAAATAACACATTTTAATCAATAAAGCAAAACCAGAAAATGCATCATTACTCGGCATCCTTCTGGACGGGAGCAGCTATGGCCAGGATGGAGCCAGTGCTGGCCAGGCCCCCGTGGGGTGTCAGCCGCACCCCGTGCACCTGCCTGTGGGCATCTGCTGGAGGCGTTGGGGAGCAGACACTCCAACGCTTTCGCTGCACGGAAGACTTGCGTGTACAGGGGCCTGGGGCGGGAGAGCTTAGCTTCTTAAAAGCCTGCAACATCTTTGTCACATAAATAGCACGTGTAGAAGAGAACAGAAAATCAAGGCACGAGTGACAACTGAAGTCTCTAACAACCTGAGTACCCTCAGAGGCTTTCAGACCCAGCCCTCTCTGTACCTGGCCGGGCTTGCTTTCTGTTCAGAGCTGAAGAGCAACCATGGTGGGGGCTTGGGCATTCGCAGTATTATAAATTTCTCTCATTTAGGAAGAAAAGGTGCAATAAGAGGCTCACATTTTACATAAGGAGGAAGGAGAGAAGGTAAACAACTGGAGCCAGTGCTAGCTCTGTGGCTCGAGCCTGGACTCTGAGCTCACGGCGGCTCTGCCCTGGCTGGGTCCTGATGTCACACAGCCTCTCATTTCCTTTCTCACAGAGCGAACAGGCCAGACCAGGCGTCATCTGTCTGTGGAGTACGGGATGCCCGGGCCAGCGGCAGCACTGAGCTCAGAACACACAGCACGCAAGGACCCGTAGAGAGTGTGACTGCAGGTGGAGCACAGGGACAGGACAGCAACAGCCCCTGCAGCCCAGGGCTTCCCCACTCCTGTTAGGTCAAGAGCCTTCGCCTCTCCACTTAGAGGACATTCTCTCCCAGCGTAGCCAAGCAACCAGCCTTGTGACCCTCATGCTTTAGGGCCATTGCTAAGTGAGGGCTCCCCAGCATTGGCCCGTGGCACCATGCACTCAATCTGAAAGCCACGCAGGGTGGTACACTGTGTGCAGATGCCAGGCAGAGGCACAGTTCCCGCCCTGGGCAGGGTGGGCAGGAAGGCTGGAGAGTGCACCCTGCTCCTCAGAAGGGCCACAAACTGAAACTCAGGAACGTATTTCCAGTCTTCCAGATAATAGTTTCAGACCACAGCTGACCACAGTTGGATGAGACCTCAGAAGGTGAGACTGGGAATGAGGGAGGAGATGCCAGTGTTCCTGTGAAATGACCTTGAAAAACCAGCAAAGGCCAGATGTGGTGTGTTCACCTGTAACCTCGGCTGCTCTGGAGGCTGAGACAGGACAGTTGAAGGGGCAAGCCCAGTTTGGGCAATCCAGTCTCAAAAAAAAGAGGAATAAGTTAAAAAGCCTGGGTACATAGCTTAGAAGTGGAACACCCCTGGGTTTGATCCTAGTATTGCAGAAAAACACAAAACAAACAGAACTCCAGACCAACTCACCAGGGGTGTACACACTAGCTCCGTCCTTGATCTAGAACGCTGGCTGACTCGCTGCTTTCTGACCCAGCAGGGCCTGTGCCCGGCGCCTGCTCCCTCACCCTCGTCTCTGGCTTTGTTCCTGCTGATGCTGCCAGGTCCACTCTACCCTGAACCCCAGGTCCAGCTGCAAGGCTGCCCTTTGGCCCCGCCCCCGCCACACACCTTCTTCCCAACAGCTGTCTCTTCCACTTGATGCTGCACCTGTGGCCTCAAGCTCTCTGAGATGCATTGTTTTCCTAGGTGTGGACTGTATTGCAGTCTCTCTGCCCAGGCAGGGACACACTGTGATTCCTGGTAACCTGCACTGCAGGTTAAAGTCTCCTATTGGCAACGGGCATCAATAGACACGGACCCCGAGTCCTGTAAAACCGAGAAGTTTCCCCAAACTGAGACCTCAGGAGTGTCAGTGTCTCACGAGATGTTTACCATGCTTCTACCTTCTCGGGCTTTGCAGAGCCATCTTTAAGCTTGTGCACAGGTGACTCCCGGCCTACAGCCCAGCCACGGCCCCTAAGTCCATCCAGGCCCAGGCGGGGCCTGCTCCTTTGAGGCTGGCCAGCTTTCACCCTCCTGTGCACATGGCAGGACACTGCTCTGGGCCACAGCCGAGGATGTGCCCGGCCCCTCTGTGCACTCTGCCCGATCTAGGCGGTGGTGGCCTACTGGGAAGGCTGCTGGTGAGGAAGGGCTACGATGAGCAGAGCTTGGCTAGGCTGGGTGCAGCAGCCAGGACACCCCGCCTGGCTGAGCCACCTGGGAGCACAGAGGCCCGGAGCTCAGCACTCATGGCTGCAGTTAGTGGCGGGGACTCGTGGCTGTGGACTTGATCTCGGCAAGGCGGAGCCCACATGTGACCGCAGGTTCCGAAGGGCTCTGGCTGGGTGGGATGCACCTGCAGTCTTGAGCCCGCTGGAGTTCTACAGCTGCTCTGAATTCAGGCCTCGCCCAGAGCACAGTGCCACCCTCTCCTCACCCCTCCCGTTCCACATGACTGCCAATCCCACACTCAGCCAGGGCAGACTGCAGGGGAAGCCGAGAGCCCAGCGTCAGGGGAAAGCACAGCCCACACAGGCCAAAGCCGACTCCAGGCCAGCGGAGGCCTCGGCCTCTTCAGGGCTGAGGATGAGCTTGCGTTTTTGTCACTTTTCCTTCAAGGAGGGCATCATCAGCCTCCGAAGACCTGTGCTCAACCTGGGGCTCCAGATGACTTTTCCTTCTCGCTCTAACCCGCCCAGCTGCCCCCCTGATGTTTCTGGTCCACGTTCTCAGGCCATTCACAGAGGGTCCAGAATGGGTTCAGCTGGTGAGGACCACGGGCTACTAGGTACCCTGGACAGGAAGCTGTGTTAGACAGAGAACTGACATCCACAGTTAACAGGAGCAGTTTATACAGCATCCCAAGCTGCGTGTAGCTAAGGGGCCATAGCGGCCCAGGGCAGAGGATGTAGGTGAGTTAACGGAGCCTGTGGAAGCCTGTGAGAGGCTGTACGTCTCCTGCACCATTTTCTGACCTGTCAGCCGGTACCAGAGGGCAGGAGAGGGAGTTCCAGGAACTCGGTGAGCTCGCCTGTCACACGCTGGCTTCAAAACGGGGGGACTCTGACTGCAAGGAGGGACTCTGGGAAAGTGGGAGGTGCTGGCTTGAGCAAACGTGGTACCAGAAGCGCTGTTCTTCCACTGTCCACCCGTGGGCAGCCCCTGACCTTACAGATCCTTAATTTTCCCCGACATAAAACAGGAATCCTCATGTACAAAAGGGGGACTGAGCCCGTATTTCTAAAGTGATTTAATTTATTTATCTACTTATTATTATGTTTTTGTAAGGTGGTTTTAAAGGTTGACTCAGATAATATCCACCCTGCGATCTGTGGCCATGAAGCGTACGCTTGTGGAGAACACAGCGTGGCCTGGGTTTCTCATTAAGACATAGAGTCGGATGATCTGAGGCTCTCTCCACCCGTGATTGGTGGCGGAGAGGAGGCTTGGAAATGGGACAGGAAGTGGTGATGAGCACCAGCCTCCATCACGGACAGTGATGTCACAGCTGCCATGCCAGAGTCACTGAGGGCCTGGACACCACCTGTGACAGACGGGGAGCCAGGGGAGCTTCCCACTCTCCAGGGCGCATGAGGGACGGCAGTGTTTCTAACTCACTTGCCACCAGCTCACTGCTGCTTATCTCAGTGTTGAGTAAAGCCTCCTGCCTCGGGCCCCAGGCCATCTATTACCAGGAGCAGGGGCACAAAGGACGGTGACGCTGGGACACACAGGTGGCCCTCTCCTGCGTGCTGCTCTCCTGAGAGGAAGGTCTGCTGCAGCCACCTTGAGAGGGGGCAGCACCGGGAGACGCAGAGGCAACGGGGGCTGAGCTACTGCTGGGCGAGAGCTCAGGAAGGCCTGGGCCCCCGAGGACCGGGGCCACAGCATGTGCTGGGGCGGGAGGGCACCAACGTTGCAGACCCTGTTTGTTAGAGTTAAGCACCCTCCTCTGTGCGCACCGAGCCCAAGCTGGCGGCAGGACCAGGCATCTGACTTGGCTGCGCAAAGAAAGCAAAGGCAGTCTGCTCCGGGGCCTGGGCCTGCCCACCTTCATGTCAACATGGCGGAAAAGGCTGGGACAGTGGCTTGGCGCTCTGGGAGTCCACGCAGCCCTGGCCATGGGTGTGACCCATGCCACGCCTGCAGGTCTCATGGCTGCAGTGCTGTTGGAAATCCCAGTGGGGTGGCAGGATACAGCCTGGGCTGGGCAGCGTGAGTTTGGGCCCAGTGGATGCCACAGAGACTGCACGGCTGTGGCATCTCTTGCTGACGGGTGCAAAGTATCACTGCTGGTATCCGAGAGAATGAGGAGGAGGAACACCTCCGCACAGCAGTAGCATGCAAGGGGACAGAAGCCAGAGTCTTCTGGCAAACTGGCGATGCTTCAGTTTAGCCAAATGTGCCAAGACCACCGATGTCAGCACGGAGTCCTCGGGGGTCATCACAGACCCCGGCACTCCATGCTCTGCAGATGTAGAACATGCAGAAATGGCCACAAGGAAATGTCACCCCTGCGGTGATGGTGCAAGGGACGAACATCTAGCTGGGCATGATGGCTTTTATGTCCCTCTGGGAGGCTGAGGCAGGAGGACCCCTGGTTAAAGCCCAGCTGGGGTTACCTAGCAAGACCTTGTCTCACAATGAAAAATAAAAGAAGGGCTGGTGTGTAGCTCTCTGTAAAGGCTCTGGATTCAGTGCCCCGCATCCTCCCCAAAGAGAAAGATGCAAACAGCTATCTACCACAGCAGAGACTATGTTTTGAAGCAGGTTTTGTGGACATAGTTAACACTGGGAAAGTTCTGACTTGTCCCCTTCTCTAGCTTGGTGCTTACTGTAGCCCAGTGCTCCTTAATTTAGCGATGCTACAATCAAACCCTCTGCTGAGTGAAGAATGCCACCTACCCTCTTGTGACAAGGACCATCGGATCTGCTTAAATCTTTGCTTTTCCTGAAATGGGCAGAAAGAAGTGGCTTTGCTGCTATCTCAGAGGAAGAATGACTTATCTTTAAAATAATGCCATCACCTATCTTCATGGATGCCTTAGGGGAGAAGCTTATGCTAAATGCTTGAATCCTAAAGCAACACACTTGAATTTCAAGCAAAAAATGAAAGGCAAGAGGAGGACCGGCGGTGAGGCCCGACCTTGCAAAGGGACATCAAGAGCAGGGGACAGCCACTGCTCACCGGGAGAACACTCAGGCTGCCTATGGGTTGCGGCCTTAGGTATGTTAAAACATTATTTATTAATATCATGCAGCAGGCATGTTAAAATATGTGAAATTAAAAGTTCAAAGCTGTGTTGCAAACTCAAAGGTCAGAGGCGGTTCAGTGGCTGAGGAGCACCATGCAGCCTTTAGCCTGGGGAAGACCTGCAGAAGCAGGAACCCAGACCTACAGACTGTCTCTCAGTCACCTCCCACAGAGGCAGCAACACAGTGGGCAGGCATGTCTGGGCTCTGGGCTGGGCCCCAGCAATGCCACTTGTGCCCAGAGGCAGGGTCAGTGCGTTCTGCTAGATGCTGGAGTGTGGGCCAGGATGTCAGGTACAGAGCAGGCGTCCATGCCCCCCCCCCCCACTGGCCCCCACCTGGCCACCACTCAGGGCAGCTGTCATGCCCATGTGTAGCAGGGCTTTCGAAGAGCAAACTGGCCCTGGAAAACACCCCAGGTTCTCTCTACTAACCCGAGGAGGAGGCTAAAGGAACGAGAGGGAACAAAGACAGCCACTCATGGGGTCTTTTTCTATGCATTGCACGGAAAAGATTGCTTTTGTGGAGCTCCTCTAAGGATGAGGCGTTCCCAGTGCGGAAGGAACTCCTGTGCCCCAGGGGCCTGGGGGTGCATGGGTAGGTGTGAGTGGACAGCAAAACCTCACACGTGGGCCCCTATGCACATGCACGCGTCACTGCTGCATCTGGGTGGCTGTGGTGCCCAGTGCCCTGCTCAGGACCACGTAGGTGCCCCACAGGCCCAGTGGCCCAAAACCTGTCCAGGAGGCTGTCTCCATGTGACTGACAAGTGACTCCCTTTCCTGATGCTGCAGCCAATGGAATGTAGAGAGGGCAGAGAATTCTGAATTATCTGAGTCTGGAGAAAAATTCAAATGCTTTCAAATGGAAAGCCTTCTGGGAGTCCCCCGGGACACCCAGGTCCAGGGAGAAGAGGGCCAGTGAATGACAGTGACGAAGCCATCCTGAGGGGTCCCGAGAGCGAGGTGCTCTGGGGTTGAGGCAGGAGCACTACTGAGTTACCCATCCTGTTGAAGATCCTTTTCATACCTGAATAACACAACATGTGCAAGAACTAAGAAAGCCCCCTCTCCCCCCCAAACAGAGCTCAAGACTGGGATGTGCAGCCTTTGGAGAACTGTGAGGAGACTGGGGAGACAAGACCCTTGCACAGCGCACAGCTGGGCCATCACCACCTGGATTCTCGTGTGCTTCTGGAAGAGGGAGGAGGTGGGGAGCCTGCAGACGGCGAGTAGGAGGTCCTGGATGCTGGTTAAATTAACTGGCAGCTTGCTTACTACACTGTGATTACTGTGTCATTTGAGCTTTTGGCATTTCAAATCTATGAGTCCAGAAGTCCAGTGCTGGGAGACGACATCAGCTCACCGGAGTTCTGAACGCCCCTCCTGCAGGGTGTCCCTGGAGTCCCGAGGGTGGACCTATCTCTGGGTCTGGTTAGTTTCTGTCTCGTGTTTTATGGAGCAGGGGTTCATGCATGCTAGACTGCTATACCCCAGGCCTGCAGGGTCACCTTGGGAGGGCAAAGCTCACAGATCTCAAAAGGCACAATGACCATCAATAAGGTGTGACTCCTGCTGACCTTTGCATTATGGATTTACAGAAAGAGAAAAATTGCAGTTTTACAGACACATAGCAGGTGCCTGGTGGAAAATGTTAGTGAACACATTCTATCCCAGAAATGGTCCAATTGATAAACCTAAAAAAAAAAGTCCCTTTGTCCTTGCCACCTGCACGTGGGCTGTTTTCTCCACAGGATGGGGTTTGCCTTGCGCTAGTGGCTTTCAGTGCAGGGTGGTATTGGGGTGTGTGTGTGTGTGGGGTGTGGCAGAGGTCTCCTGTGGGAAGACAAGGATTGAGTGTCTATAGTAACAGTGAAGGTGGCAGTGGTATCCTGGCATGCTCGGGCTGTCACTCCGAGGAGCTCCAAGAATTTGACCAGTTTTATGAATCTTATTATCTTATTTAAACATCTTAAAAAGTAAGGTTATCTGAGCATTGGTAAAATACAAAGGGGTATGCTTATAGAAATGGAAAATAGTTACAGCAACACACCACCTTCCCCATGAAAGGATAGCCCCAGATTTAAGTCTGCAGAGAACCTGGAGGCCAACTCTGGTGAAGGCAAGAGTGGCCAGCAGAGCCGCTGTGTCACCCAGGCTTGGCCCTCCTGTGGGCCTGTCAGGGAGGGGTTCACCTGGGCTGACTCGGCACCTCCTTGGTGGGACTGAGGAGCATCCAGAACGAGCAAACAGACAGAACTGAGATGGTGGCCTCAGGTGACAACACAGGCAGAGATGCAACCCAGGTGTGACAGAGGCTTGGGCTGGGAGGGGGACAGGGAAGCCCTGGGCTGAGCCTGTGGCCTGCAGACATGGTGGGGACCCGGGGTTACTTTAAGGCTAAGGGAAGGTGCTTCTTGAAGCGAAAGAAGTGCCCTTTGGCCTCCCTTAGGACGGCTTCTTCCACGGCAGGTGTGAAGGGTGTGAAGGCGGGCAGGGTGAGGACAGGTGTGGGATGCTGGGAGGCGGAGCTTTGAGGATTCGAAAGAACCAACGAGATCTAAGTTTGCTGGGTCACCCAATCTGTTCTCCCTTATACCCCTAAAACTTCCGCAACCTTTGGTTTTTCAAAGTATTTTGTATTTGTTTCAACTCTATCCCTCATGTAATTGCAGCAAAAAATGATATCTGCAGCTCAAGCTGAGAAAGAAGACCTTGGTTAGCAATGTCAGAAGCCTGAACGGAAGTCAGAATAACCCCAATATGGCTAACGGCCTCCACGCTTGGGTTACGGGGAGAAAACATTCAGATCCTTGGTCGCACAGTTGACTTCCATGGGCCCTGTTGATTGCGACCTCGCTTTGTATGCTAAGCAGCACAGAAGACTGACAGACGGCGGCCGTGCCCAGGAGCTCCACTGTAAACGCTGAGCAAGTGGACTGGCGTGCAGTGCCCTAGCATGCGTCTCCACAGAGAGGGTAATTCCTGGAACGCAGACAAGGGTGCTTGGGCTCAGCCCCAGGCCCATGCATGGTTCTGTCACGAATGCATCCTGAGCAACCCCCTGCAGGGGAGGGATGCTGCGCTACCGTTTCTGGCAGTCCGGGCTCCAGGTATTGCGTGACTGCTGCGACCCTGAGCTAAGTGCCCAGGACACACAGTCTAGGGCAGACTTGTGAGCTGCAGGAGGTGGTCAGGCTCTGCCCCTTCAACACACACTTGCACGGAAACCAAGGGGTATTCGGATTTAGAGTGGAGAAGAATCCACCGGTGCTCACACCGGGCTCAGAACCTCCTGAAGGGCTCACTGGAACTCTGGTGCTCACAGGCTGATCCTTGAGGACATGCTAGCAAGAGGCTCAGGTTGGGACTCCACCAAGGCCTGTCGAGGGCTCCGAGGTGCTGCGACAGCCTGGCTTCCTGAGCTCCTGGCAATGAGAATGCTGCCCCTCTCTCTCTCCCAGTGCCCTCTGGGCAGCTCCATAAGCTTGTGTTGTACTCATTGTCACCAATTCAGAGGAAACATCAGTCACACAGATCAGTGAAAGGTGTGTGTTAGATCTCCCCAGAAGCTAATTTCCTCTGCCTGGGGGTCCGATGCAGAGTAGGTGAAGGGTCCAGATACGGCCTCGGTGTTGTCAAGGGCCACATCTCGTGGGAATGTGGACATGAGGCCACGTCACCCAGCCCAGCAGAGCTGTCTGCTGCTCAGTTCTGGACATTGGGCAGCTCTGTCCCACCAGGTGACTTCCTCTTACCACATCTGGGCAGTGCACTGCCTGTGGGTGAGAGGCCGCGAGGAGGGGCAGAGGCGATGCCTGGCACTGAGCAGGCAGGGAGTGCCCACTACCTCCGAACATTCTCCCACCTCTGCCCTTTGCCGGCCCTGGCTCCGGTCACAGCCAGCTCACCAGACGCCTGGCCAGGCGTGGGCAGACAGTGATAATAATTCCCCAAATCCCTGATCGGCTCTGGACCCTATGGGTCATTCATCCACTTTCACAAGCCCTCTCGTGCTGCTGTCAGAGGCAGACAGATGCCCACGGAGTCCAGCCATGGCCACGTTTGTGGCAGAGGTTCCCCTCGGGCTTCCCCTTCCACTAAAACATTTTCTTTAAAATTATTTTCATAAGAAAGATTAACAATTTCAACATTTACTACTAATCCCTTTTAATTTAAAGCTCTGCTGATAAAATTCTTTGCTTGTCATTCAAAGAGTAAGTAATAATTATAGATTTGAGGCTTCCATCTCGGGCTTCATTAATGGCAAATTGTATGGAAGTGCGGCGCGCAAGTCAGCTTTGATATATCACAAAATGCAATTTCCATGCCTTCCCTGGGCTGTGCGCAATTAATTACACAGTTAATAAGGGAAATATGTTAATGAAAGGAACATTATTTGTCCAGACCACCTGCCTCTACCAAATATCTTTTGTGTGTTTCTCGTGTTGTAATTTTGTTCTGCAGACATTAAGGAAAAAATTGACAATGAGATTTTAAATACCAGTAGGCAACTACTCCCATTCAAACAAGCCTAATTCTGTTTTATAATATTTCTACTGATTTCTGCCTTGTAAAAGTTTAAAAACCATCTACCCATGGAACTCTGAATTTCTGAAATGGCCCCTTATCAACTACTTACAAACAGAGTATCTCGTTTCAGCCGATGATGTAATTATTTTCATAGATAAACAGAAAACACTGAAACTCTTAGAAGAGGTGACGCAGAAGACCAAAAGATAAATCTCGGTCATTCTAAACAGATTAAAGTCTCCTCATTCTTTTCTCATCCTTTTAAACCTCTCTGCTTAGCCATAATTAAATCCTCTCATTCCATTTGGATAATCAAAGTTTGAATGGAGATAGTTTAACGCAGAAACCAATGCTGGCCTCTGGGAAGGGGACCTCTGCCTCCCGAGGCTCGGGGGAGGAGGCGGAGAGGAAGCCCCATCGTGACACCGTGGAAGGCCAGTGTGGCAAAGCTGTGCTTCTGTTTGGTCTTTATAACTTACTTGGACGGTAGGAAAGGATTTATTTGGCAATATTTGGTTTGCAACTTTTTTTTTTCTTTTTTCGGAACTGGGGTTCGAACTCATGATCTTACCCTTGCCAGGCAGGCACTTGTGCCACGAAGCCATCTCCCCAGCCCCTTACAACTTTTTATTAATATCAATCAATGCACTTTCTGTATTAAGTGAGAGGAGAAGACTTTGAGCCCACACACGGCACGTCCCTCCGACCCAGGAAATGTGCTCTGTGCTGCGAGTTACTTAAAAATCCCACAAATGGGCAGAGTTCACAGGGGAGCCTGCCATGGGCTCCGAGAGCTCAGGGGACAGGAGATGCAGGCCTCTCAGGAAAACGCAGTTCCAAGATGACCCCCTACACAGCCATCTTCTGAGGGTAACAAACAGGGAAGAAAGCAGCCTCTGAGAGAGACTGCATCCCCTGTGGGGGCGGCGGGGCAGCATGGCCGCCCGTGGGTGGGTCCATGCTGGCCTTTGGGACCCAGTGGCGCTGCGGCCTTTCTCGGCCTTTGCCTGAGCTGCTGCGGGGTCTCTGTGTGCCATGTCTCAGCAGAGCCGTTTGGGTCAGTGGCCGTCCACCTACCTTCCCTGACAGGACTGTCACCTAAGAAATTCAGGTGGCCAAAGTCCAGCCACAACTACAGGACATGATCCTCTCAGAGGCCAGTGCTTCCTGCCACCCACCTGCACGAGGAGGCCTGGAGCAGATATTCGTACTCTGCGGATGACGACAGTGGTTATAACAGGGAAGCCTGGGGAGGGGAGAAGAGGAAGGTGGTTGCCTAGCAACACAGGCAGCCCCAGCGGTCACAGAGCAGCAGGTCTTTTCTTAGCAGCAGCCTTTTATGCTTTGTACCAGTGATGCACTTGTTACGATTTTCTGATGAAGTTTTTGAGAAGAATAAAGAATTCCAGTGAGCGAGCTAAAGGTTACCTCGGCAGTGACATAAGTGTGAATTTTTTTCTCCCATAAGCAGATGGGAAACATTCGATTCTATAACATGTCATTAGGAAATATTTGCAGACATTCTACAAGTAGTCACTAAAAGTAGAATGTTTTGATTTTTTACCTTCCTGAAACAAGCTCTGTGCTTATGAGGACCAACAGGAACGAGGGGACCCTGTGGCCCTGGGGACACAAGTCCAGCACTCCGAGGGTATCACCGTCTGAACCAACTGGACTTGCCCAGATGGACACAACCCAAGCCACCATCACTTCCCCTGCCCAGCTCCTAGGAGAACAGGAAGGCCGGGGCAGGGGGACAGAAGCAGAGCTAGGTTAGGGCCCGGCCTGTGGCCAGGAGCTACTAAGGTCAGGCCTCAGCCAGCAGCGTGAGGAAGAGTGGAGACGCCGAGTGACAAGAGCACTGTCACCCTGGGGCGACGTAAGAGCTAAAACCCACTGCACATACTTCTTCACTCACTCGATGCCAGCCTCACCATAGCCGCGCAGACCACACGCCCGCACCTGTGTCCCAAACTGTGCCGAAGGCTGCACACCTGTTATTGGGGTCACTGCTCTCTGGGGTTACCCTGTCTCTGCCAACAGCCGCCTTCACCATCACCATCTCCTGCTGCCAGGGGCTCAGAGGGCGCCCCTGGCACCAATGTGTGGGTGTGGGTAGGGCTGCAAAGGTGAGTCTGGGAGTCAGGCCACCCACACGGGTCTGAGTTACGGAAGACGCAGGTTGGTTCCCAGACGCCACTGCCCATGCGCTGAGAGAGTAAAGGCAGCACAGCCTCGGCTGCTCCCTTGTGCAGGGCACAATGAGTGTGGCCAGTGAGACAGAATGAGATGATGCCATGACGGCCTTTCTGGGGGTCAGGCCAGCCCCTGGTGTCTAGGCAGAGGAGGGATGAAGACGACGGTGGGGATGGTGGCTAAGTGGCTGGGCAGGGCAAGGCGTTTCTTGGACCCAAAGAAGAGCCTGAGGTTCTGCTGAGCTTGCACCAGCATGCTGGTCCATCTCCACTGAGCTCCAAGGGGCAGACAAGGACCCTGGCTCCAGCCAGGGTGGAGGCTCTGAGTAGCCCAAGCCTCGGTGGAGGGGCTGTGAAGGGGCCTGCCCTCAAGAGGCCTGAGTGGCCGGCCCTGTAGATGTGCTCTCCAAAGCCCCAACACAATGTGCCCAGCACAGGGCCACAGTGAAGCCGAGTGCCATAGCCCACGGACGAGGGTGTTTGCCAGACTGGAGCCAGAACACGCATCGCCTGGAGAAAGCCAGCTCAGTGGCTAGAGCAGGATGAAGCCGGGACACCGCAGAGGCAGGGGCAGAAGCATTCTGACGGTCTCTAAGGACGCAGGGAGGAGACCAAGCATGCAGCAGAACAATCTAACAGGCCGGCTTGAAGAACCAAGCGGACCAACAGCGCTCCTTGACGTCACAGTCGCAGGGGGTGGATAAGCAGAGCAGGCGCTGCTGACAGGAGGCCTGCGCACGGGAAGGCAGGGCTGAGGAAATACCTCAGGACTCGGGACGCCAGGGCCGAGAGGGGCCGTGGAGACCCAGAGATGCGGGCACCAGTGTCCAGCTCACGTCCACTAGAAAGGGCACCAGAGGGGCAGATTTAAGTTACGAGTGCCTTGGAGGCTCCAGAATTGAGAGGAGACAGGAATTCCCGGCTTCAGGGACCGCACACAGCAAGTCTGCAGTGCTAATGAAAATAAAATAAGCCCATTCCAGGGCAGGGCACAGAGGAGCTCCCCAGCAAGGTGGTGCAAAGCTGCAAGAGCATCGTGAGGAACACTGGGACTAGTGTGGTGCCCAGGACCAGGGAGGCGGCGGGTGAAGGCCGTGCCATGAGGCTGGAGATGCCAGCCTGCCCAGCATGTGAGGGCCAGAACCACTCGCCCAGACGCTAGAGAACACAGGGCCTCTCTCCAGCCTTGTGCCGCCAGAACATGCTGGCACGGGCACTGCCCACTGCCTCTGTTGGGGGTCGAGCTGTGTCCCCAAATGTCCACCTCCCTGGAGGATGTGAAGGAAGTGACTTCATTGGCAGAGGGACCCTAAGGAGAGGACTGGCTTGCAGTGAGGCCACTATCCTCAGAAGAGGCTGGGGTGTATGTGTGCCGACTGGAGGCGAGGCCACACGGGGACACAGCGAGGTCCCTGCAGTGGCCAGACAGCCACGCCTGAGCTGGCACACAGACCCCGGCCACGCACCTGCCCTCAGCTCCTCTTCTTGCTGACATCCTGGGCAACACTGCCTAAACCACGGCCTTGCCCACAGAAGACGTGTGTGCCCGCATGCCACACTTCCTGCCCGTGATCCTGCTGTGACTCTGGGGTTCCCTGCCTTTCTGAAACTCGGCCCTGAGGAATTGGTGCTGCTGTTGGAGCTGCCCGGCCCATGGAAGGGAACAGCAGTCCTCAGAGCGACTGGAGCAAGAGCGCTGACTCAGCATCCATGCTGCCCTGGGGCCTGCAACGTGATTCAGGAGGGGCTGCAACACCGTCCTGGGGAGGAAAGGGGGGTCCTGGAAGTGTGCATGATGCCAGGCTCGTGCACAGTAAGAGGAAGTCGAAGCTGTCTCTTCCCTCAAGTGGTGCAGGGCCACTGTACCACACAGGTGCAAAAGACCCCACAAGGACTTTCCGGGGGAAGGCGATGTCCCTCACCTTGCAGATGCCACTGTCTACATCTGGCTGTGGGAAGCCGGGACTCCAAGCATGCACTGGGAAAGGTGGCATCGAGGAGCTGAGGCAGTGGCCTGTCCACAGGGCCAGGAAGAAGGCAAGGGAAGAAGATATCTCGGCCCAGCTGAGTGGAGAGACCAGACTTGCACAGCTGCCAAGAAGCCTCGCTGCTGAGAGGACCCAGAGCTCTGCGTCCATGACCCAACAGGGATGGGCCCACCAGTGACGAGGTGGGGACCTCTGGCTGTCCCACGGCTTCCCGGACTGAGGAAGAGGGGTGGTGGCGCCTGCTGGGGCTCCACAAGGGGCTCTGTGAGTTTCCAGACACCTTGCCGAGAGCAGCAAGCCTGTGCTGCTGTACAGGGCGAACAGGCACAGCCAGTGGGCACTGTGGAGGAGGGGACGAAGACTCCAGGGCCTCAGGGGCGAGCGTGCTGCTGCCCTGGGCGCCGTCTCCAAGTGGTGCCTCTGTGGCGAGCCTCAGAGCCTGAGCCCCCACTGGCTGCTGGTCCCCCTCTGCCCTCTGTCATCTGGGATGGGGAACTTCTCTTTTCCGTGTGTCTTACTCCCTTGCTCTGGGGCCTGTGGGCATCTGGCCTGGCCTGGTCGTGGCTCCTGTGGTGTGGCTTCTTGGGGTGGCGTCTGTTCTGTGACATTGCTGTGCCACACACTGGGAGGGAAGGGAAGGTGGAGGCCACCCACTAGACAGCGAGGCTGGCATCTTCCTCAAAAGTTTGCCTAGCACCATTTTTCTGAACTCAGTTCTGTGAGTCTAATGGGGAAGGTTTTAAATGCGCTTTGTTCTTTTCCCAGTGGTGCTGGAGATGGAGCCCAGGGCCTCTGCCTGCGAGGGAGAGACACCGCTGAGCTACGTCCCACCCCCTCCCATCATTTGGAGACAGCGTCTCGCTCAGCTGCCCAAGTTGAGCTGGCGACCCTCCTGCCCCAGCCTCCCAAGCGCAGGCACGCACCAGGTCGAGCCCGGCTTGCTTTCCACATCCCCCTCTCCAGAGCCTCCCTGCAGGGGCTCGCTGTGAGGAACACAAGCGCGGCACTGTGATGACTCATATGCAGTCAGCAACTGGGACAGTCGCCGTCCCTGCCACCCTCCCCTGCAGCCCCACACACGGAAGCTCTGGTCCTGAGAGCACTGCCCTGCAGCAGTAGGACTTCTAGACAACGCATTGCTTAGGAAAGACACAGCAGAATCTCGTAGGAAGGCACATTCCTTGCATCTGTACAACACAGCGACAGTTTCTATAACAGTTCTAAAGTGACCTTAGTGACATCACGTGCTTCCCAGAGCTCCTTGCGCAGCACTGCCTTGCAGTGTCCTGGGATAGGAGCCTGTGTCCCGGTGCGGGCGAGGGTCGCTCCCCCTCCCCAGCCAACGCCTTCTCTAGGGTGGCACTGGGTGCCAGACCCTCCTCCCGGCCAGGGTCCTGTTGGCGCCGGCGGCCCTTGCAGGGCTGATTTCCTGTGGACAGTGGCCCCCTCCCAAGCTGCACTCAGGAAAGTTGGGCTTTTTACAAGGCGCTCCCGCGATGAGAGGCGGCTGTGCAGACCTGAGTCTGCGCCTGGCTCGCTGTACTTCACAGCGTGTTGTCTATCCTCCGCTGCTACAGCAGGGCTCTTAGCTTCTCAACTACTGCCTCAGAGCGCATGCGTGTACGTGCGTGCGCGCACACGTGCGCGTGCACTGGCTTTTCTTATTCGCTCATCTGCTTGGGGACACCTAGGCTGGTTTCCGAACACAGAACAGCGACTCCTAGAGGCTGAGGTGTGGGGTGGGCCAGGGAAGCTGTATTTGATCGGGGCCCACAACGAGAACGGGGAACACCACACTGCACGTCACTGGCATACACAACTAATCCAGGTGGATCAAACATCGAAAGTTTAAAGAGCACCATCCGAGCAAAGGAACACGTGACAACCAAAATCAGGGTCAGAGTCAGAATGGGTGGTGTTCATAGGACCCAGCCCCGAATGCCCGGGGCTGCCAGGGTAGTGGCTGCAGCCTAGGCCTGAGACAGGCCCCCCTCTCCAGTGTGATTCACAGAGGAGAAAACGTGGCAGAGCTGTCCAGGGACCCAAACTGCAAGCCCATGGGACCGTGGCCCCATTTCCCTTGTGAGCACACAGCACAAGGCTGGGGGGCACATGCTGATCACTAGGCACCAGACAGGTTGGTGGCCCTCAGGCCCTGCGCCTCCCAGCCCTCATTCTGCCTGGCCTGTTCCAGTACAGAGATGCCGTGACAGGGGTGATGGGTGCGTGGCCTCCTCCTGGGATGCTGCTTGTGCCTGAGGGCTGAGGTCTCCAGCCCTCCACGGCACGTGTAGTCTCACCGTGTCACCATTGAGACCCCATCTCCTCCATGAGCAGCTTCCCCTCCGAGCTCCTTCAGCACCGCTCCGAGGGAGGACGCCCTCCCAGAGTTGTTTCCAGTGTGTGGCAGAATGCAGCCATCCTTGGTGGAGGGGTCCTCCTGCCTGCCATGGTCTGACCAGCCTGGAAGCCCAGTGTCCCAGGAAGGACTCAGCCCAGTACTCCCTGGCGGCTGGAGAACAGCATTCCGGGAAACTCAGGTGCTCCTCCCAGCGCTGGAGTACGCCCTACCCCATGACGTATCAAGTATAAATAACGCTGCTGCTGTTCTTCAGATCTCTGCATTAACTCACTGTGCTTTGAGCTGCTCCTGAGGGCAGCACAGTACAGCCGAGTGTCCGGAACAGATGGTCTTCACATTCACGTGGACACTGCATAATCCATAACCTGACGGTCCCTGAGCCCAGGCCACCTAGGTAGGCCAACTGTCGTTTGCTGTCTGCTAATGTGGGCCATCCTTACCAAGGGCCAGGCTGCGTGATCTCCACGGGATGAGCTTCTCACAGCCGAGGTCAGACTCTCCAGCACATTCTGTACAGGTTTTCTCCAGGGTCACCTGGCGTCACTTTGGTCCATGCACTACAGCTGTCAGCACTCCCCTGAGGACAACGGGTCACCCCACAGCCAAAGCATGAGCCAGGCAGCCTTGCCTGCTGAAGGCATGAGCTAAGGTTAGGAGAGGCGCAGACCAGGGTTCCCTGTGCCGGGAAGCACCCAGAGGGGGCCCTGTTTGGCCAGAGCCCACCTGGAAGTTAGGCCAGGTGGAGAGTCCAGTGCTTCCCAGCTGTCTGCAGCTGCAGAGGCATCTGCACTCCCTTCCTGTGTCCTGCAAGCTGGGAAAATGCGCCCGGCCGTGTCACCTTCACACACAGCACCAGAGGCAAGGACAACAGCTCCCCTCAGCCCACAGTCTGCACAGACGGAGTCCCCAGCGCTGATGAAGCTCATGGGTGGACACGGAGGGTTGGGGACGACACGTGTGAGCAGGTGCTCGTGACAGGGTCTCGGGGTACTGCCTGAGCTCCCAACAGCACTCCTCATCTTAGGCTGCTGAGATGAAGTCTTCCTTGGGGCTTGGGATTTCAGCTGAAAATTAACCGATGTGCTACGCTCAGATTTACCATCATATGCGTCACCAGCAGAGCCATTTACCTGTGAAAAGCACAGTGCTCTCATGCTGCGTGTGCCCTTGAGGTGTCACAGCCCTGAGTGGTATCTGTAGTGGCTGGCAGCAAGGGCTCACGACAGGGCCAGCCACTGCACAGATTCCCTCCGAGATCCGGCTTCTAGGCTTGGCTCCCTCGGAATCTCTGAAAGGTCTGACCCGGGGGAGGTTAGAGTTGTTCGTGAAGAGAAATGGTTCTGTCCACGGCAGCGGCCACAGGCACGGAGTGATGGGGACACCGCTTGCCACGTGGGTGTGGAGCTGCCTTAGCACCTTGGTTCAGCGTCTCCACCAAGGCACGGGCGGTGCTGGGGCCCACTGCAGGGTCTCGTGGGTCGCAGTTGCGCAGGGCAAGGACAGGCTGCTGTCCGGGACAGTTGGGCTCATCTGCTCCCTTGCTTTGTCTGGGATCATCTTGGAGCCCGCCTCATGTGCCTCGGTCTCCTCTACTGTCCCATCAGGTGGCTCCGGACCTGACCATCCATGGGCACCTCAGCCAACGAGGCCTGAGCATCTCCAGCTGCCTTGGGCTTCACCTCCCAGCTCCCCTCAGGGATTTTTAGTAAAAAACGCACTGTTATGCTTTATGTCTAGTTGTCCCCCCAACGTGTCATGCAATCATGGGGCAGGGACTTCTAGAGTTTGAGACTTGAGTCATGATTCACTGGGATTATGTGTTTTAGTATGGATGGGATTATGGGTCTGAGTCCTTCTGGGATTATGGGTGTGGCCTAAGGCCGATAGGTTGAGGCAGAGAGCCTGAATGTAATATAAAGAGAAACAGAGAGACAGATGCTGGCTGTTGCTCTCTGTGCCCTGGTTGGTTGATTGCCTCTGTCACCATTTTGTTGCTGTTCTGCCACCATGAACTGGATGCTCTCTGCCCTGTTCCACTCAGCCTTGGGCCAGCTGAATATAGACTGAAACCTCCAGCAACTGTGAGCTAAATAAACCTTTCCTTCCTTCATTTTGAGTGTTGGGTATTTGTCCCAGCAATGAGTAAAAAGTAACTAAGACACGCACTTTTGGCTTTTCAAGGTCCAATTCCAGCAGCCCACATAAGTATTAGGGAATCAGGTGAGAACGGTCTCCAAAAGTTGTGCCGTGAACTAACACCTCCAGGGGGGCCTGCCCTCACTCACAGCTGTGGGCACCTCCGGGCCCCACTCATAGCAGCTGGGAGAGGAGGTGGGCTAAGCTTTGCCTGTGCAGAGGCCCACTCTAGGAAGAATGTCATCATGCCAGCTGGCATCCTGGCTCTCCTGGTGCCTACAAGGGAAGGCACCAGTGGCGTGCCAGGAGTGGAATAACAAACGCCTCTCAAGAAAACCTGCACATTCGCCATGCAGCCAGCACCACTGCCTTGTGTGCCATCACTGGACAGCTGGGCAGGGGCATGCCTGTGGAAGAGGCCCCGCAAAGGCTCCCGGGGCGCCCCAGGCTTGCCTCAACGATGGTGCATGTCAGTGACACATATTTACCCAGTGGGCTGGGGGCTAAGGGTGAAGAATGCCCCTGGCATGCCTCAGCTGGGGTCATGGGAGCAGGGGACACAGTAGGTGCTCGTCAATGTCCGTCCACTGCTGAGAGCAAGGCAGTGGCGAGCACCTGACATGGCCCATGCGTGCCAGACATGAACGCCTTTCCTGGAGCCCGAGGGCAGCGGCTGCAGGATCTCAAGGGGGACAATGCTGCCCAGGGAAGCAGGACAGCAGAGGACAGGGGTCAGCCTGTGATAGATCGTTTCGCCTGCTGCAGGTATGGCCTTACCAGGATCATATGGCCGGTGGAGATGTCCATGTTGGACTGAACGGGCTCCTCAGACCAGGACGAGGTGCTGCTCCGTGCAGAGGGGCTGGGCATGGGGCCATCACTGAACTGGGAGGACACACTGCTGATGCGGGAGGCGTGTGGGCCCTCGGGTCGGTCAGGCGGGCGCACAGCCATGCGCTGGCGGCACAGCTCCTGCAAGACAGCGACAGACATCAGGGACGGGTGGTCTCAGGACT
>PVKN010009310.1:0-23922 GCA_004027915.1 Capromys pilorides
TTGTATAAGTTTGTTCTCTGGTAGAAAAGATTTGGTACACACCACTGGACTCTGCCACACAAGGTCAAGAAAGGGCCTTGGTTGTAGTATGCTAGGCATGAGTCACGCTCTAGTGAAAGGAAAAACTGTGTCAAGTAAGTGTATCTTTGTAAGGCAAAGGTTTTCCTCTACTGTGTTGTAAAATCAGCACATCTGTACATATTATTTATTGGAGTTAAACTAGAACACAGGCAAAACCCTTGCTTATGACATCACTTGTACAAAATAAACAAGTTACAGCGTGCTCGTGTGTGCTTTCACTTGCCTCTGCCTCCTCACTCCTCGTTCTCCAGTGCAGCTCAGGAGCCACCATGGCCTGGGCTGCTCTGCTCGCCAAGCCAGGCCAGCACTCTGGGCACCATCTCCAAGTTGCATATCTTTCCAGAGGAGACGGTTTTCATCAGACAGGGAGTTCCTGTTATCTCTGTGTGCGCAAATATTTTTCTTTCCATAACCATGACAACTTCATTCATGCTGACTTGCATCTACATGCTCCCAACTATGTCCAGGGCCATTGGTTGGGATACATGAGAGGCATGGTCCTTCCAGGGCTATCTTTGGAGGGGGCCAAGCTCAAAGGTCCCAGCACCTGTCTCCAGACCCCCAAGCCTCCTACAGCATCATGCCACCCTCCTGCTTGTCTTCAGAACTTGGGTTTCTTGATCTTTTATCGAGAGTAGAGCTGGCTGGCTTTCACAGGCAGGGCTGAGAATGTTTCCATGAAACAGATGGGAGCGAAAAAGCTTGATGAGGTAGTCAGAGGCATTTGTGCACCTGGAGGAGGCCAAGTCCTCAGCGTGCACCTGAGCACATGCTGTGGCATGGGAGGAGGCAGATGTTAGAGACCGTGGCAACACCTGGCATGAGATGGACAAGCTTGTGAGGTGTGTGCACAGGGCAGGGATGCCGCGGTTCATGGTGGCTGGTGGAAAAGCAGGTGGGGCAGCACCTGGGTCAGGAGTCCCCAGGTCTACAGGAAGGAAGCACTCAGGGCCAGGGCTGATTAGGAGCAGACCAGTGGTGCTGGGAGCCAGAGAAGCATGATGGTGCCTTAAGGGGGACCTCAAGGAAGTTCTGCAAGGGAATGCTGGGACCCCAGTTCTCTGTAAAGGTGACGGCTACGTCTAACTCATGTGCCCCTTAGAGCAGAATCCTGGGGGCTCCCTAGCAAGCACCGTGCAGGACTCATGTATGGCAGACACCTATGTTTAACTCCAGCCTCATCCACGGTGGTCCTGTGACTGCAGATAACGTGTGACCCCTGAAAGGCTGTAAAACAGGGTGCTACCATGCCATCTCACATGCTGTCATGATATGTGAATAGCATGTTGTAGGTATGTGCTTTTGCCCATGCTCTGATGAATGTCAGATCCACAGTGAGTAAAGAAGATGTCAGGTTGGGGCCCAGTGTCATGGGGACAATACTGAGGTTGTGCAGGAGGTGAGAAGTGCCCTTCACCAGCAGTGACATCTAGCCTTGGAGGCACTGGTCTACACTCTGTTCTTAGGACTTCTCAAATAAAAGGGTACAGGCCTCCTCTGTCCCTCAGGAGAGGCAGAGAAGAAAGAGCACTCCAGAGCGCCATCGCACATGGTCAGAGCTGGAGGACAAGCTAGTGGTGGAGCTCAGGGCTCAGGGGTTTGGCCACGCTGAAGAGGCCGTGGGTGTGGCAGTGTGGTATGGACAGGACATGGAAAGGGTGCCTGGCTTCTGGCTTTGGGGGCTCTTGTTGATCCTGTGTTAAATAAGGTGCTTTGTTATGTCAGTGAGGATAAACGTAGGCCACAAAGAACTTAAAAACAGATCTCCATGCAGTGGTGGCTCTGGGGGCCCACACCGTGCTGCCTGACCTCTGCACCTTTCTCCAGAGAAACCCAGGCCCGCCCGTCTCCTTTGCCCGCCTCCTGCCTCTGCAGGCGCCTGCCCGGCCGCCAGCTCTCCCTCTGTTCCAAGTGGGTCTTTCCTCCTTTGTTTCTGGTCTGAAGGCTCAGATGTAGGCAAACAACTGATTTCCTCTCACAAGAGAAACTAAATATTGTTTTAACATCAGATTTGTGCAGAATCAGAGCCCTCACAGCCTGTTTTGAAAGCCTGATTGTGAAAGACCGAAAGGCCCCAGGGAAGCGTTCGCCTGGGTTCCGACCTGCTGCAGAAGCAGGGCCTTTGGGAGTCTGAACAGAAACTTCAGGACTCAGAGCTGGGATCTGGCAAGGGTGCTGCCTTGTGGGTCCTACTGGCCAGGCTTTTTCTCCAACCTCAGCATAAAAGAAATTGCCTGTTAAAATCAGAAATTTCACAACAGGTGTCATCCTGCCGTGGAAACCTCTTTCTGTCTGCCTCTGCCATGCCCTTTTTTCTCCAGCATTGTCCTCCTCAGGTTCCTGCCAGGGCACCCCGGCCACCCACCTCTGCTCAGCCCAAGCAGAAGGAGGAGGGTTCTGTGGCATCTGTTAATTCCCCACTCCTTCCCAGCTTGGCACTGGGCACCTCAGAATGAACCCCACCCTCAGAGCACTCCCTTAACACATGCATTTGGAAGTGGTGGTATAAACTGCAAGCACTGCTTTTTGTGATTTTTTTGCCTGATTGGACGCTGTTTTCTCCTATCTTTGCCCTCTCCCTGAGAGGGGCTTCCAGGGAATTCATACCAACCCATGGGCAGGGAAAGCTGAAAGGACTGGGGGTGAGCCTGGGCTCTCGTTTAGTTTGTCTGTGGTTCTTCATGGCACTGGATGCACCCACATAAACATGAAACCACAGCAGAGTGGGTGGTGTAGGCCCAGCAACAAGCTGGGCCCCAGTGCCTGTACCCCATGCAGACTTGGAACTCCATAGGAACATGTTTTGAGGAACATCTCCTGCTTGGCTAGCAGGAACAGAGCCCTGGCTTGGGGGTGGAGGTAGGGGTAGGGAACACTGTAGTCTCTCTCTAGGGTGCACAATGAAGACCACAGACCGTTGACAAAGTCAGCCCCTTGCTGGGCACATCCCCCTCCCCCACCCAGTGATCAAGCAGGCCGCTCACCTCTCACTGCCTTGCTGCTTGGTATAGGGGCAGCCAAGTTAGTGAGATGGAGCAGCTTAGAATTTATTCTCCAGGGGGATCTGGTCCCAGAAGCCTGGCCATTGTCCCCCTCTCTGGGATGGTGGCCTGCAGCCATGCACAGCCCCACCCATTTGGAGGGTCTCCAGGTGACCTCTTGGTAGCCAGGGGGATGGATGTAGGTCTCACGATGGTGGAGGACAATGTTGGGACCAGCCTACCAGATGCTTTAGAGGGACAGAGGTGGCCTTTCAGAGGAGTGGGAGTGGCCACCTGCCTTCCTCCAGGTGTAGGGAGGTGGGGGCAAGGCATGATCAACGAGTGCAGCATAGTAGCTTATCCTAAACCCTGGCCCAGTTCCTGCTCCCTTTAGCACTGGACTCTGGGGAAGACCCTCAAGTGGCCAGCTCACATCACCTCCTCTGTGCCTGGTGCTGGGGTCTGGGTCCCTTGCCGGCTTCTGCTGTTGACACTCCATGCTGTCCCGGCAGAAATCCTCCAGGGACTTCCTCTGAGGCCAATGTCCTCCAGAGGTGTTGGGGTAGATGGGCTTCTGATAGCCACGCTGGCCATCATTGCCACTGCCACGTGTCTTGTCCACCTGACCTGTATTCATAGCATGCTGACACTCAGGGGAGAACATTCATCCTGACTCTGGCCAGGTGACCCAGTGTGCACAGCCTGAACTGACCTTCAGTGGATATTTGTGCTCAAGACAGATGTATGGGGGCGGGGGGAGGCTGCTTCTGTCCACAAGGAGCAGAATAGGTTGGCCACATACGGCTCTATGAGCTCCTGTAGCACATGGGGGCCCGTTCCATGCCCAGCCCTCAGAAGACCATGAAAATAAAACCAAACAAATAAACCAATAAAGCAGTCTGTAACCCACCACTCACGTGGGGACCACAAGGCTTGTCTGGCCAGCGAAAACCTGGAGTGCTCTAATCACGGGCTTTCTATCTTCAGTTGTCAGTGGCCATGTCCAAAGGCTACTTGTGAGTCTATTTTAATTTCTAACAAAATGAGAGCTGAAGCTTGGTAAGCTCCAGGGGTGCTTCCGAGGAGCTAAATTCCTGTCTCCCAAGCACTTTTGGGTGAGTGAAAGGATGGATGGTTGGGCATGGCCTCAACTTGGGGACCATCTCCTCCTGCAGTTAAAACCCTAGGAGAGGCCTTCCCCATCCTACAAGACCCTGTGCATATCACTGTCCTCTCAATATGCCCAAGGGGCTGGGGAACCTGTCCACTGGCGCTGTCTAGGAGACCTGGGAAGGCCTGGGACACAGGACCTCAGTCAGACATAAACTTTGGTGCTACACTGTGGAGCCTCGACAGTGTGCTTTCTGGTGTCTTCTGGGCTCTTCCTGCAGCTTTGCCTTGTGGCCTTGCATGTAGAAGAGCACAAGCAGGAGGACAGGAAGCCAGGTTTGCCTGGCCCCTCTGTCCCCCAGGGGTGAGGGCAGGCTGCTAGCCAGGGCCTCTGGTGATCCTCAGACCTGAGGACTGCTGGCTCGATCCAGAGCCCTGCTGTCTGCTCCTCAGCATAGCAGAAGCATGGCAGGCATGAAGGTGTCCTGGGCACTTCTGATCTCTGTGCGCTTGTGCAGTCCCCTGGAGCTGGGCTAAAGTCATGAGAGAGGTCCATGTAGGTACTCATGGCCTAGGGTACAGGAGAGAACTGCTTCATCCTGTGACATCAACTCCATGCTGAGACAATGACAATTGCTGTAGGTGGTAAAAGAAGGCGCATTCTACGGTGAATCAAACCTGGGTCTCCTCACTTCCTAGACTATGGCTGCAGGAAATGTCAGCTCTTATGGACCACCTATGTCTGCAGAGCAATACCATCTTGGGCTGTGTTTCCTACAGCAGGCTCTGTGCTCAGGAAGGCCCTGCTGCACTCGCTGGTCTTGGGTGTCAACAAGGTGGCCATGTGTGTGGCTCTTTGAATTCCAGTTAAACTTGAGGGGAGCTCGAGTTTAGTTCTTCAGCACACTAGCTATGCCCCATGCACACAAGAGTCCTGAGAGGCTGTGGGCCCAAGCCGTAGCTCAGCTCTAGAGAACTCCCCTCCTCAGTCAGTGGCCCTCCAGCTTGAGGGCGGAGTTGAAGCCTGGGTTCCACTCAGCTGGGACCAGCCCTTAGCGGTGCTGCACACCTTCAGAGCCCCACGGGCTCTTCCTCCTCTGAATTTCACCAGGGCTATATTTTAAATATGCTCAGATGGCAAAGTGGGTTTCCTGCCTGGAACCTGGGATTGCTTTAGGTGTGAGCATGGTCTCAGTCCTGGCCAGTGAGGCTTGTGGGAAGATCTGAGGGGCAAATTCCAGGAAAGATTTGCCTAATGGAGACATGATGGTTGGAGGAGCTGCAGCTACCTTGTGACTCTGAGGTAGATGCCCTGTCTGTGGTGACCAACATGCGGGTGAAGGCAGGCAGCAAGGAAGGAAAGGCTGGGCCGATGGATGAGTCTGTGAGGCGGCCAGCTTGAGCCCTTCCACACTTCAGAGGTCTTGTTACCTTGCCTTTAGTCGTGTCTGCTGTTCTTGTAGCCAGATGCACTCTGACCTGCTATCCTTGGGCAATTAGCTGGCCTTTGTGAGCCCAGTGTCCTCGTCTCCGTGGGAGGAACACTGGTGCTCTCACTCCCCCAGAGAGACCACGGAGGAGTAGAGACAGGCGCAAATCACCCTTCCTGTGTGCCACACCTTGTCCGTAGCTGGCAGAGGGTTCAGCTGGGACTCAGACTGTTCCTAAGCCCACCCACCCAGTCCCTGAACTTCCCTGTCCTCATCCAGCCCCAGCAGGACGTGAAGGAGCCCTGTAGTGCCTCCAGGAAGCCTAGTCCCTCTCACAACAGAATGGAAGCACAATCAGAGCCCAGCACATGCTGCCTTTGCCTGCTCCCTGTCCACCATAGATCAAAACAGATCTGCTGCAGACTCCAGCCGAAGAGGCCCTGAGGCAGCTTCTCAAATTTCTTGAGCTCTGCTCCAGCTGGTGGCCTGGCCTCTTTGGGACTCAGAGATTCTCCATGGTCTCAGCAGGAGACTCCCGGCTCAGAGAGCACTAGGTGTGGCCTGGGAGCAGTCACATCCCTCCCATCTCTCCCTGTGACTGGGGCAGAAGGTGACCAGAGGGAGCTGGAATGGCTGTCAGCCCTTAGAGCCCTGGACAGCAAACCTGAGGTAGAGAGGAGAGCCTATCTCTGCTGCTGTCAGCAGAAAGCAAACCTCCATCGCCTCAGGGGGCTGCTGTCTCTACTTTCTCAGGACACCATTGTGCAAACCTCATAACCACTGCTAGGCTGGAGATGTGTGGAACAGGAGGGCTGGGAGCCCTTTGGCCCAGTACTAGGGTGGAGGGAACCGGTCCTGTTCACTCCTTCTGGCAATTCCAGGGTAAGGACAGAGAGCCGGCTTCAGGGAAGATTCTTTTGACAACTACCACAATGTCATCTTAGGGGTGCAGTCTCTAGAATCTTATAAATCATTTTCATTAAAAATCTCCCAACATGGGATGTTGAGATAGCTCAGTAGACTAAAGCACCTGCATAGGTCAGTTTGGCAACTGCAGGGACTGTGGTTCAATCCTGGCACCACACGCTGTGCCAGCTCCACCCCCAGGATGGGTTGAGCCAGCCACAGAGTCTGGGCCTAGTGGTGCATGCCTGTAATCCCAGTGCTGGGGAGGCTGAAAACAGGTGGATCACTACAAGTTTGAGCTACATAGTGAGACCCTATGACAACCAAATATATTTTTTAAAAAATCTCTGAGCAGGACTAAGACAATATCAGTACAAACTGTATGTTCAGGACATTCAGAGAGCTCTGCCTCACAGGCCCCCAGTGGGTCCAGAGCAGTGTCTGGCTCTTTTGTTGTCCTTGCCTGGGGCCACAGTGCTTTGAAGAACACGAGAATCCTCCAGATTGGCAGATGTGATGGTTGTATAAATTCTCTCAGAAGCACATAAACACAATTGTGCAAAGAACCTGCAGCTACAGAGCGATAGCTCAGAAGGGGTCCTGGGAGGAGCAGCACTCTTGGTAGAGCACGGTGCCATTCAAAACTACACCTGTGCCAGCATGGCATGGGGCAAGGGAGGCAGGAGGATTGCTGAGGTTGAGGCCAGCCTACACTACCCGGTGAGACCCTGGTTCAAACAAACCAGGCAACAAGCAAATGAGCAAACAGAATGAGAAAGTAGCTCTGGCTCAGCAGGCCTAGAACAAGGGGCAGCTATGGGGCTCACGCCTGCCTTGTGAGGTGTCACTGGGGAGCCAGAACAGGTAGGCAGGCCCTTGCTGGGACCTCTTCTCATCTTCCCCCCTGAGGACCCCAGCTCCTTATCTCCACCTTCAGAAAGAGGAGCTCACACTTCCGTGTGAGGTGCATCTCTATTCACACTTCTGTGTGATGCTCCATGGCAGCTTTGCCCTACTGTTTTTCTCTAAAGCTGAAAGCATGGAGCTGTGGGAGGAGAGGGCACTGGCCCCAGTTTGAACAGAGGGCAGCGGGAAGCACAGGGGCTATAGGTGATGCATCCCCAGGTCAGGACCCTCTGGACACTGCACTCTGTGGGGCAGGGGCTACCTTCCTGGCCTGGGTACTTCTTGGGCTCCTCTGGCTCTTATTCTGTGGTTTCTGGAGAGTGGGGATCTCATGGTCCTGCAGCCAGGCATCCATCTTTGGCCGGACTCCTTGTCCTTATGGCCCCAGACAGCACACTGGGCAGCCAACTTTCAAATTCGTCCTTCATGGGAGCCCCTACCTTGCACAATACGGTCATCCTGCATCTGTAGGTGCATGCCTGTGCCTATAACTGCACCATGGTCCCAGCAGGACTTCCCACCTCCTTACCCAGCCAGCATCCAGCATGGGCCTGTGGTGGACTCACTCATGCACTCATGTCTTCTAGAATGGGCAGAGCAAACGGGGACTATAAAGAAGGAGCAGAGCCCAGAAAGTGTCCCCGGAAGTGTATGTACTTTAGCCCTGGTCTCCAAGAGGTGCTCTTGGGAGTAGGAGCTATGACTTTTAAGAGGGGACCAGAAAGACATCCTTGAGTCACTGAGGATCTGCCCTTGAGGGGAACTGTCAAGCCCCAGGCTCCCTTCATCCTGGTCCAAGATATGACTTCTAGCTCTGAGGACAGGACCATCCACCAATCCCACCAAGGCCAAACACATGGGGCTGCCATACCATGTGGCTTCCCAGGTAGGCACTTATGCCACTGAGACACAACATGGCTTCCTAAAATGAGCTCCCTAGGGCTTTTCTCTTTATAATGTTGGTTTGTTCAGGTATTTCATTCTAGTGATAGAAGCTGACTAATATACTTGAGTTTTCAAAGTCACACGCAGAGTGAAAAAGGACTTTCTCAATGCATAGTAAAGCTGGGGCTCCTTGGGGTGGGGAGAAGCATCACAGAGCTGTATTCCTGAACCAGAAAAGCAGGTGGCTGGGAGTGTGGCAGGGCCACCCTGGGATGCAGCAACTCTCTGAGGCATGCCCCATCCACTGCCTGCTGTATTCTTGCAGAAGCCCCACAGGTGAACATCGGATCCAGGGAAGGTGGAGAGGCCAGCAGGGTAGACTCTGCTGGGAAGTCGTGCACAGGGCTGCATGCAACAGTGTTCTTCTCAAGGCCTGTCCTCTCAGCCTGCCCTGGGAGAGGTGTTTCCTAGACATGGGGAGCAATGCCCCAGAGGGTGGAAGCTCTTCTTTTAGTAACAAAATTCATGCCAAAAATAAATATTCGTTGAGGGGCTGAGTGGACACTCACCCCGCAGAGGGCCACACAGAGAGCAATCATTTTGCTTTAGAGCAATGAGACTCAAAAGGGCCTGGGGTAGGGGATTGGGGGCAAACCCAGGCCTCCCCAAGCTGGAGGCTTTGGGGATCATGGGTGAGGTCAGGGATCGGCACTTTTAATTGATTCCAGCACAAATCACATTGATGCGTCCTGCTCTGGTGAATGAGGGAGAGGGCCTTGTACAACTGCACAAAACTAAATGGAATCAAATCAAAGCACATGTCACTTCAGCTGCCCCATGCAGCAGGAGGCAAGAGGAGAGCTTGCAATGCCTCTGAGGTTCAACGCACCCCTTGGATTTTCTGGCCCCTGTGCCAGTTCCAGAGTCCACTCCTTTCCTGGTGCTGGGCTTCTTCCTGGGGTGGGAGCTCCACTGCCCACAGAATCAATGAACTCTCCAGGTCACAGGTGAGGGATGTGCCCTAGTTTAGCCTGAGTGTCCCCTGCAGGCTGTTCATCCAGGGCTGGGCCCCCAGGAGGCAAAGGCCTGAGGGATGTGGGGTCTGGTGAGCCCTTGCAGGAGTGATATGGGGAGACCTGGTACCCTATCCTGCTCTCGTGCTTCTGGGCTGAGAGGTGAGAGGCTCTCTTCTTACCAAGCCCAGAGAAAGGGGCTGAGCCACCACCTCCTGGACCCCCAATACTGAAAACTGAAATAAACCTGCTCTGCTTGGTGACTGTCATGGTTATTGTGTTGTAACAATGGAAACCTAAGGCAGGATTGTTCAGAGCAGATCAGCGAACACAGAATGTCAATTTTCTTTCTTTCTTTCTTTTATGTATTTGATACAGGATCTCTCCCTATGCATCTCAGACTCATAGTGATTCTCCATGCGCCACCATGCCTGTGGCTGAGCCCATGTGGCATGCAAGATCAAGGGTTGAACTCCAGTCTCTGTGCTTGCCTAAGCAGGTGCTTAGTCTGCTGAGCTATCTCATCAGCCCTCTATTTTGTTAATATCATAAAGAATTTTAGAAAAAAATTACAAGCTCTGATATTCGAATGGGGTGATTTTTAAAATAAGTAGTGACAGAAGAGATAGGAGGAGCTGGAAGTCAGTGGACCCAGGGTGGTGGCCAAGGCCTCCTTGGTGGACCTGAGGGACAGAGTCACTCCTAGGGAAAGAACACCCAACCTTTGCCTGTCTGATACTATGATAACAGAATACCAGAGACCAGGTAATTCATAAAGAATAGAAGTTTGTTTCTGACCATTCTGGAGCCTGGCAGTCCTAGATAGAGGAGCTAGGCTTTGGTGTGACAGTGGTGACTCTTTTTTTATGGTGCTTCTGGGTCCTCCAGAGCTGAGGGCGCTGGGCCTTATGGGAGGGAGCCAGAGGGGCCAGGGTTGGGTGTTACAGGAACAAATGCATCCGGGCCTCTGTGCCGCTCATGAGGGGAGGGGCACCTCTGAGTTCCAGCCCTGAGCTCTGGGGAACACCGCAAACCACTGCTGGCCAGGACTTGCTGTGTCATTCTAAAGGTCGTTGGGACTGCGGTTCTCAAAATAGGTCTCTGTGGCCTCAGTCGGGTGCCTCTTTCCTGCCTTCCTGTGTGGGAAGACAGGGTCTGCATTCCCCTCCCACCCTGTGCCCCTGATGCCCAGAGCCAACCTCTCTGTCTCACCCTCTCTTCTCCTGGATGTCCATCTGTCAGCCCTGAGGGTCCAGGCAGAGGTCTGTAGCTTTTATGGAATGAAGACATTTTCTAAAGTTGCACAAATGTTGTTGGTTGATATAACATGAGACAATAGATTGTTTGCCTAAAATGTATGTTTGTGAATGGAAAAGAGCATAACTTCTCAGTGGAGAGATCTGATGAAACTGCCTTTAATCCAAGCATTGGAGCTCAAACCAGCAACATGAGAACAAGTTGCCATCTGTGAAGCCCTGGTCACCATGGAGATTGTGCATCTTTGCTGCCTCACAAGCACAGCACGAGTCGATGCCTGAAAGAACAGCAGGCAACCAGCTGAGGTCCTGCAAAGTGACTGACGGCCACACTCCACACCCCTCAGGCCAGCGCATAAAAAGGGACCACAGTCGCATGTGTGGCCCAGCGGGCAGCAGCAAGGATAGCACTGTGGAAGGTCACGGGGCACTGGCTGCAGGGCCCCAGCTCAGAGATCCAATCTCTACCATCCCATGGCAGCTGGAGAGAGAATGTCCTTGTACTTAAGAGACAAACCCAGGGCGTAGCTGCGGCTCCATGTGGAGTGCCTGTCTGGCTCAGGGGAAGGCCTGGGCTCCGTCTCCAGCACCACCAAAGACAGAAAGAGCAGAAAAAGTGCAACAAAAACAGGTGCAATGTTCAGGAGTGTGCAGAATGCCTATGACTTATTCTTGAATGAGTTAAACAGAACCACAAAATGACCCGAGTGAAGCATTACTGAGTAGATGGGCCTGGGAAACAAGAGCGTAAGTCTTTGAACAAGCACTACGATTTTTATCCTGTGTGAACTCAGTTTAAAACGTCTACAAATATGTGGAATTCATGAAGAACAGAAGTTTGTTTCTGATCATTCTGGAGCCCAGAAATTAGTCTAGTACTATACAGTTCCTCTCAACATCTATGAGTGGTATTTCTTTTGTTCTTTTGAAACCTGTCCTCTCCCCAGTATTCTGCAAGGAACAAGCGTTATCTGCGAGTTTTTCTTTCACATGTATTGTAGTATATTTCACTGACAGCCCTAAAAGGGAAAGCCTGGTGCTGCTGTCCCCTCATGAGTTCCCCATCCCATGCACACTGTTATGGTTTGCTGCTCCGAAGCCCCATGCCATCCTGGGTGGGCTTCTAGAGCTGTTGCTGGATTCATGGTCCAATGCTGGGATTATGGGTCTGAGTGCTCCACCTGCCCTGGGCTGGGTACCCTGAATACAACACAAGGGAGGAAAAGAGGCTTGCTCTTTCTGCTCCTCCCTCTTTTACTCTTGCTGCTTTTGCTGGTTTCCTCTGCCATGAACTGCTGCCCTCTGCCATGAACTGCTGCCCTCTGCCATGTGTCTCTCTGCCTTGGAGCCAGTCGAGTATGGGCTGAAACCTTCAGACACTGTGAACTGAATGAACCTGTCCTCCTTCGTTAATTTTGAGCATCAGTTTTTTTTTTTTTTCTTTTGTCTCAGAAACCAGAAAGAAGTAACCAAGAGACACACTCAGGTCCCCCAAGGTTCTGCAGTCACAGGAAGTTGGCCTCTCCTAAGGGCTCTGTTTTCCTCTCTTACCACTGATCAGGCTGGGGTGTTATTCTTTTCCTTTTATTCATGCCTACTCTTCCACAGAGTTTGAAATAACTAAGAGCCAGATGCATGTATGGAATTGTGTGCACTTGGCCTGTAGCATCCTTAAGATATGGCTTCGAGTCTGGTGGGAAACCCGGTCTAAGGATGCTCCAGCCCCAGCAAAGGACACTGTCATGTTAGTCTTCACTTGCAGGCAGCCTAAGTGCATCTTCCTCAGCATTGACACCACATCCAGATTACTAGCAACATACTACCACATGGGCGCTATTGGAGCAATTATAAGATCGTATTACTCGGGAAAAATGACAGGAAAAGTCTGTGTTCAATGTCAACGCAATTTTGTCAGTCATTCTCCACCCATCCATTCTGAGCCGGGGTGCAGGTTCCGTGGACTCACAGGGCTGGCTGGCTCTGACTGTGGAAAGAAACTCGCTGTGGCTGCCCCTGATGTTTGGGGCTCTGCTGTTTTTTCCAGACCTTCCTCTGCTGATAGTGTTGATTCCCCAGGCATGATGGTTCTGTTTCGTGTCCAATGAGATCATCAAGAGTCTCTGCTCCTTCTATCTCTGGGTGTTCTGCCTCGGTGCCACCTTTGGGAAGCACTGAATTCCCTTCCTATAGGTTTCCCTGCCTGCTAAGAGTCCCTGCTGGATGAGGTCATCATTGTTCTTGTTAATCTAAGCATCGTTACCGTGTGTGGATCTGGACAATGCTTTGAAGAAGCCAACTGCGTAAGGCAGTGGCTGCCACTTGGAGGCCCTTCCACCTCTGCAGGTTCTAGCTAAGACAGCATGCACAGCCCCAAGGGCCCCAACTGTGAGCTCCGGCTTGAAGAGGGTCTGCTCTGCAGGTCCCTGTGGGCCATGGCAAAAGTGCTGGGTTTTCCTCCTAAACAATGGCATTGAGCCGGAGGAAGTCCCTGTCCAGCAGGATGCCCAGCTTCATCTAAAAGGGCTCAGCTGGCCACACTGGACACCAAGGGCAGCCTGATGACCCCCATCACCAACACCTGAGTCATGAGATGGGCATGGCCTCCTTGGCTTTGGGCAGCAGGTACCCGTTACGCTGGCTGGCAATGGACCCAGTGCCTAAGTTCTATCCAAGATCTCAAGGGCAGCCCAAACTATAGAAGCCACTGACCCCTCCCTGGGTCTGTATGGTGTCCAGCAGTGATCTGCCACAACAGAGGGTACCAATACAACCCTGAGAGCATAACAATCCACTGTATCTGGGCTTTTGTCCCCTGAAGAGCCATAGGGTATGACCGTACTTGCAAGCCATGGTGACATCTCTTTCCCACCCACACCCCTCTCCCTGTGTCTCTACACCACACATACCCCAAATGCTATCCTGAGGAAGCAGCCAAGAGACCTCGGGCTCCCTAACAAAGTGAACACTTTGGGAACAAGTGATCACTTCAATACTGACAAACTGGCTGGGGGACAAGAGGGTCTTTTCTGCTAGCAACTTGACGTTTTTGATGTAAATTTCTTTGTTCTTGTTTTAGAGATAGGGTTGGCACCATACTGCCAGTTGTTAGAAATAACACAATTTCCTAAAACTACCTGTTAGTGGCAACTTTCTAGGTTGCTGTACTGCATCCAAGAGGAGACCAAACAGTGGAAACAGCAAGCCATGCTGCACTGTGGGATGATCATGAGACCTTAGTTCATGGTCCTGTGGTCTCAGCCCTTCTGGGCCCAGCACAGGGACTAAGGAAGGTCCTGGCCACTCCTTGGCACCACTCCCGGGTCTTCCTGGGTCTTCTGCAGTCTCCTGGAGATGCCATAGCCAGGCTGTGACCAGTGTTGGGCTTGCCACACAGGCAAACCTGGGGCCTCCTAAAATACCTGCCCCAAAGTGGCCTTTCAGAGGCACTGGGGTCTGAGTCTGGTCCTAGAAGGTTTCAGTCTAGCATGCAGGTCCCTGCAACACTGGGATTTCCTGTGCTTCCACCTTTCCTGGAGGGAGGAGGGGAGCTTACCCAGGAAAGACACCCTGAGAATCAGCACCCTTTTTATAGAGGCTTGGGGAACACATTCTCTGAAGGAGACCTGGGGCCAATCCTCCTCTGAAAGAAGGAGGCAGAATGTGCATTTATCGTGGTCAAAATTTGTACCCAGCAGTGGGTGGGCATGTGCACGCGCATGCGCGCACACGCGCAGGCATGTGTGCGCATGTGTGTGTGCGTGTGCTAGCCCTTGATGGGTAGCTATGTGGGTGGAATATGTGAATGCATACATATGTGTGTAAGCACACATACCCACATTTCTATCTGAAAGCTCACAGATGACCTGTACAGATTTTCTTCTCCAAATTCTTTGAGGGAAGCCGGCCTGGTCATCTTTAAACCCCATCCCAGAGGCTCTGCCTTTCTCCCTCTGGCTCACATCAGCTGAGGAAGCCTTCCCTGCTCCCAGGCACTTCCTGTCTGTTCTGGCCCAGGGCCATTCTGATGCCTACGAATGATGTCAAGTACCTGGCGCCACACTATAGGTTCCTGGAAATAGCTGCACAGGGCTGGGCAGTGGATAAAATTCTGGGCTGCTTCTTGTCATCAGTTTTGCAAAGTTCAGTGCTAGCAGCAAGACCTCTGTGGTTGTGCTACAGATCCCAGGAGAAAGCATACATACGATGCTGAACCCTCTACCAGAGATATCGAGTACATTGTCACCAGGCAGGGACAGCCACACTCACGAGAAGAGCCATGCTTGTGGGCACTCTAAGATAAAGGCACTGAAAAGGTGGTGACAGTAGCCCTCAGACTCACCTTGACATTGGGACATCTGCATGTCCCTGTTCTTGTCCCTGAGGGCATAGTGGAACCCGGGGTCCAAGGAACCTGACTGGGGCATCAGCCATCTGTCTGCTACAGCCTGTCTGTTGGGAGTGACTTAAGAGTCTCATAGTTTTACCACAGACTTTAAATGTGATCAACTTTTTAAAAAAGATGCGAACTGTTGAAATAAGCTACCTTTCAAAGGGAGAGTGGCAGGCCAGGCATGTATTCCTGTCACAGTCTGCTTCTTTGGGCCACTGCCAGTGCAGGGTTTTAAAAACTTACAGAAACCCAGCTTTGTGCCTTGAACTCTGAATCCAACAGCCAGGACACTAGAAACTGGGTGGAAACCATCAGCCCTTGCTTAAGAAATTTTAGAACAAAAATGAAAAGATGTAGGTGTTTTTTCAAGGCAACCCTTTTGCCTTCACACCTGTGTCACACAGGCCAAGCCATGGCTCGGGGGGAATGACCACAGCCAGGGCCACAGACCAGCTGTCTCTGCAGCACTGGGCCACCAGCACTCTGTGACCTTTGAACAGTGCACCAAGAGCCATGGGGAAACCTCATGGTGGGAGGGCCTGGGAGAGGAGTGCTGCTTGCATCGTGGTGGTGACCTGGAAGCAGGGAGAGAGGTAAGGAGCCGGGAGGGAGCCGCACCTCGCAGGGCCATGTACCAGTGATGCCCCTTCTAGTCAGGCCCCGCCTCCTAACAGTAAGTCAGTTAAGCTCCCTGTGGTCATTTAGTCGCCTTCCAAAGCCCCACCTATGCACACACAAGGCTGTAGGGGACATCTAGATAGAAACCTTAACGCCCATGTAGAATCACACGGAGGCCTTTTCAGACCAGCTTCGTTCGTGCAGAGATAGGCATTTACATTTTCTCCATGTCCTTTCATGGTTTATGGCTCACTTGTAAAACTGTGAAGCAGTCTTCCATTGCTTAGGGGTGTCTTAGCTCGCCCAGCCATGTCTGTGTGCATGGACAAACACTGGGGATCAGGGCTGCTGGACAGTATAGTAAGAATGGGTTTAGTTTTGAAAAAAGTAGGCCAATAAAAGAAAGAAAGAAAGAAAGAAAGAAAGAAAGAAAGAAAGAAAGAAAGAAAGAAAGAAAGTAGGGCCATGTGTCCCATGAAGTGGCTGTGCCCTTTTGCATTCCTATTAGGAAGGAATGTAGGTTTTTGTTTCCCTGTGGTGCAGGCAGGGTCCTGGCTTGTGGCCCTTCTGGCAGGTATGCAGTAGTTTCTTATTTTATTTCATTTTACCAGCGACACATGGTGAGGGACCTTTTTGAATGTTTTGTCCTTCAAGTCTCATCTACAGTGAGGCTCAGGGCTTTGGCTCAGGTTTAGCTGGGTTTTTCTTTCTCCTTCGTTTGTTTGGTATGGGGGATTGAACTCAGGACCTTGCACTTGCCAGGCAGGTGCTCGTGCCCCTGAGCTATCTCCCCAGTCTAGCTAGGGTTTTCTCTTCTTGTCGGGCTTTGTGGGATCCTGAGTCTGCAGACACGAGTGCTTTCATCAGCCTCTGTAGCGCTTTTTCTTGGCCTCAGCATCTGTCCAGTCTCTGAAGTGGCTTGGGGAGGACAAGACTCATGTTCTTATGTGCGCTCCCATGAAGTCTACACACACCTTGTGTGTGTGTGTGCATTATAGTTTTGATATAGTATTGTGATTGTAGTTTTGAGCATAGTTTTGTAGCGTGTGGATCTGTAGTTTTAGCACCCCTGAAGTTGTGTCCATGCCTCCTGCTGAGAGGTCACAGTGCTGTGCTGCATGCTAAGCCAGTCATGTGCTGAGGGAGCTTGGTGAAATGGGCAAGGCCCACGCGGTGCTTCAGCCTGGTACCCAGCACCATTGCCTCCTCAGGGGTGCAGCCTCCCCTCTGAAAGGAGAGTCGATTTCTGCCCATGCCACAGTCTGCTCACTGGAGCCTCCTCGGAACCTGTGAGCAGTGGCACGAGTCAGCCTCTTTGTTCCTCTCACTGTGCCCAGGTGCCTTCCTGGAGGACAGAGCGGGGTTCTGCCCTGCTGCGCCCAGAGGGAAGGAGATGAGCTGCTCACAGACTTGAGTCTCAGCCCTTCGAGGACGACCACGCCGTCCCAGATGCTTCCTGGGCAGGTGCTCCAGGATTCTCTCAAAGGGGAGAGAGACCAGGCTGCCTACCTCCCACCAGGAAGGCAGAGGCAGAACGCTCTCTATTCCTGGGCTCTAGATGTGGACTCTGCTCCCATGTGTGAGTCCAGTCCCCTGCTTTTCCTGGCCTGTCTGCTTTGTGTCACGGTGTTTCTATGAAATTGATGACAAGGAGAAGCCTGGAATTTTATCTATGGCTATCAGCTTCAGTCAGTATCTCTGCTGATGGGACAGAGAAGAGCTGTAGAGCTGTCCCTGACATCACTCACTGTGACCTCATGGCCATGACAGATCTCCCTTTGCTGAGTTGCTCATCACTGGGACGTGCTAGTTCCCACAGGAAAAGGCCTCCTGAGCCCTGACATGCCCTCAGCACACACAGGCAGCTGGGTGCAGCCCCAGGGCCAGTGTCTCTCCCAGGGGACTGAGGGGTTCCAGTGTCTGCACTGAGCTCCTTGCTCCTCAAACCCATCCTGTGGCCCTGCTCTAAGGGCTGAGCAGCTGACCGGGACACAGAGAGAACAGACAGGGATCCCACAGCTCGCCTGACTTTTCCTGACACTGCCCCAGAGCTTCTCAGAGTAAACCCCAGAACAGAGTGTGGCTGGAGTGGACGTGGTCCAGGCCACAGCAGGAGCCAGGGCTGAAGACCTGAGAAATGGATGTAGACTTGCCCTGTTTAGCCTGTCCTTGAGGGGTTCCAATCCCTCCCTCCAGGGGACCCAGTGTACAGTAGGGCAGGCAGGTCATCAGACTGCTCCTAGGGTTTTTGTGAAGTTTCAATGGACTTTGGGAGGCACAGGCAGCCAGTGAACACCTTCGGACCAGCTTGTTTCCCCCTCTACCACTGAGGTCCTGCACAAAGAAGCTCGGAGCTTTTGTGCTGGCTGAAGAGGGAGGTTAAAGGGAAACAGAGGCAGGAGGTGGTTCAGGGAAAGGCAGGGAGGGCCTGTTCACCCTGGAGCCGAAATCTGGGTCTGGATCCACCTTCTGGGTTGAGCACTAGGCCAGCCCAGGTCTGAAGACAGTGAGAAGAGGTGACCAGGTGACTTGGTCACACACAGTGAGTCAGGGCAGGTGCCCAGGTATGCTCTGTTGCCCTGGCTGATCCGAGCCTTGATGAGCATATGGACTTTGGACAACATGACAGTTCTTCCAAAGGCTATAAAATTTTGTCACTCTGTGGAGGATGGAGGGTTTGAACTCAGCTACTCACTAACAGGAATTGTGCCCCGCAACACTCCCTCCATCCCTCTCTAAACCACAGGTTTAAAACCTTCAGCACCAAGCCCCTCAGAGCTACCAGCTCTGCTCACCAGCTGTTCCCACCTATGTGGCCGACCTCATCTTTCTCTTTCAAGCAAATCACCACCCCTGCTGCCATCCTGGGCATCCACTGAAGTCTTTGCTCAGGACATCTGCAACCTAGATTGGATCCCAACCTGGGAACAATGGCATGTTGTGGGGAGGGGCAGAGGGCAATTTGAGGACTGCGTGAGCAGGGGTCTTCATGTGGGTTCTCTGCCCACCAGAGCCAGCATCAGCTTGTGTTTCTGTCCCTGGAACAAGCTCCTACACCTGCCTAGGGATGGCCAGGGCCCAGCCAAAGCTGGCACTCCCAGCAGGGGCCCATTGTTCAGGCACAACTTGAGGACTCAGGCATCTGGTTCTCGACTTTTCCAGGATCTATTTGTTGATTTGACTTTGGGCACTGTCCACCCCAAAGTCATAAAATGTGTTCTTTGATTGTTTTCTAAAACCTTTATTGTTTCAGCTTTTACGTTTCAGTCTGTGATCTATCTGGTAGCAATTTCTGTACAGGGAGGAAGCAGGTCCAGGTCCATTTGTCCTCCACGTGGAGGACCAAGAGAGAAACCTGGCACTTTGTTGACGAGGTCACTGCTTTCCAGAGCCCTGTGTGATCTCTTTGGTATAAGCCAGGTAGCTCTGGATTCCCTAATCCTGGCCGTGTTTCTTCTGATCTTTGCCCTGCCCTCACACTGGTTTTAAGAGCACATATCTAGGATCCACAGGGAAGGCCTAAAGAAAAAGATAAAGAGTTGAAAGCGGGCTCTCAGATTCCACAGCACTCAGTCCTTCCCGAGTCTTTTCTGTAACTGCCCCTCTAGCACACATGACAGAAGTGCTTCAGGGGGGCTCTTGGGGGAAAGCATTTTTTGTGCTTATTTCTCACGGCTCTTTACTGGGTGCTTTTCACTTTCCTTGTTGGTGGTGAGTGACCAGCCAGGGAAGCAAATGTGTACAGTTCAGGAACCAGTCATGCATGTCATGGAGCTTTGGTGAAGGCAGTGGGATGTGGGACGGGTGTGGGCAGCCCTGGTGGTGCTCATATTTGTTAGAAAGTGTAGAAAGCCCACTCTCAACCATGCTAATGCACAGATGGGAAAAAGAAACGGTCATGGCACTTGGGAGCAACTGGAGCTCTCCTCTTCTGGAGGAACCGGGGACAACAAGGCCCAGCAAGGGAAAGATGGGTGAAGTGAAGGTGCAAACGGCGGACAGCTGGCTTTCTGCCACAAGATTTCAGAATTCCGAGTGCTTCGAAAATCTCTTTCCACGGCAAACGCCCAGGTGAGCAGGTTCCCCACTTCCGTACCCTTCTGGTAACCATGGGCTGAAGACGCTTCTGATCCTTTATTGAAGGGTTTAGGTAGCAGGGGTCTCACACAATTGTGTTCAAGATTAGGATAACAGTCACCTGGAGACACACTTGGGGTTGTCACAGAGCATGCAATAGCCAGCTGATGCAGGCAATGCCAGGTTTACGGGTCACAGGAACACAAACCTTACAAAGAGCTGTTTCTAGAGTGTGGCAGAATGCTCCAGTTCTAGTTAATGTGTGCCTGTTTTTGTGATGTCACATTTAAGAAGCTTACAGGGAACTTTCCTCATGGGCTTTTCTCATAAGCCTTAGGGGCATAGAAACCAAGTTTCTGGTAAGATCTTGAAACAATATCTGGTGACTCTGAGTAAAGGCTACTCTTTGAGTGGGTGGAGTGAAACCACCAACTCTCTTTTGTTTTGAAATACGATTCTTCAAAAACTTGGGCAACTTGTGGCTTGTGGCTTTCTGAGTGATAGCAGAGGGTACCTATGGTGACCGTACAGGATCTGGGGCCACAGGGGATACAGAGGGGCGTTGCTATGGCTGCAGAGCTCCTCTTCCTCTGAATAGCAGCTGAGTCCACCCTGGCTGCATTGCAGCATGGTACGCACAGCCTCGCGGCATTTGAGGATGGAGAACCCTCACAGGCACCTCGAGGGGCTGCCTGCTGGCTTGGGGCCTGAGTCTAGCCCTGCAGCATGGTCCGGGGAGTCACTTCTTCCTGAAACATGCCCTCCACAGCAGAGAATCAAAGGTTGTAGGAATCCTCTGCCTTGTAGGTGAGGGTTTCACAAGGGGGAAAGCCCCTGGCACCCAGTGGGGCTCTGTGTAGGGCAAGGCTGAGGTGTGCCCAGCCCACTGGCAGCTGCCACCATAGCTGAGTGTGCAGGTTTGCTTGTGCACCCATCAAGGCGTTGCCAAGCTTGCTGATTCTCAGGTAGCTGGAAGGAAGCCCCTCTCCCCATATACATGGGGCCTTCTGCCACACAGAGACACCTCAGGAGCCTTCCAGGTGTGCTCCCCTGGCATTCATGGTCAGGGGTTCCATCTTTGCGTAATCACGCATCAGCCTTCCCACACCATGCAGTATGCTGGCCGACTGCTGCCTGACCTAACACAAAGCACCATGTGCTGCCCATCACGCGTTTCTTGCATGATCTTTCCCACTCCTTGCACTGCCGTACACACTTTTATATGACACTGCCTCCAGCTGCGTGGACTATATGGCACGGTCCACTCTGGCCCCGTTTCCAGATTTCCCTATTGTGTCCCCACCTCCCCAGAGGCGGAAGTGTTTCCAGGAGGCTGGAAATCAATCTCAAGATGGAATCTCTGGATCAAAGGCTATGTGAATTTTGAATTTCAATAAGTGTTTTCTAATTTCTATCCCCATCACTTCAGTGGTTGCTATATATGTGGGCATAACATGAACATCATTATTTCTTATCTCTTTGCTAACCCTGTCCATGAGTAATCTTAGTTTAGTTAGTTTTCCCCATGCTGATGGAATAATACCTACTTAATGTTCTTATTTGCATGCATGATATGCAAATATTAGGTATTATATTTTGTGAGGATTCGGAAAATTAAACACAATTATACTTTCTGTATATGATTCTCTACTTGGATTTCTTTAGTGAAATCCTCATTTAAAAATTTAGTAACTATTGTTTATTTTTCATATGAATTTGACAAGTTTTTTTTTTAACATGTTAAAGAACTTAACTTCATTATAAACTGTTTCATTTTATCTTGGTTTTTGGTATTAAAAAAGAAACATCTTTCATGCTAAAGTAGTTAATACACTTCTTCTTTTTCCTCTGTAAAGAAGTGAGCAGACCAGCCAATCACAAGGTCCTAGGACAAGGACAAGCCCTGGTATCCAGAGCTTCTCTGGAGCTCCCATGAGATGTGGTGGCATAAAGAGCAGGGGCCATCAGGGGAGCCACTATGGAGTCTGAGTTTGCGCAGTAGCCCATGCCACATTTCACAGATGCAGCGTGTACTTTCAAGTTTGCTTTTACCTTTTTTTTCCTCTTTGCTTGGCCCAAGTTCACTCTGCAGAGCTGAATTCTCCTGTGCCCATTTATCCTGCACTTTTCAAATAAATATTTGGAACCAGTTTTTGGCTTGTCTCATCCAATTCTTTCTTTGAGGTGAGAAAAATCTGGAATGCCTTTTCTTGGTGAAATACTTCTAAAGAAACCACCCTGTAATAATAGTATGATCTAGATTTTATGTGGTGTGTTTGCTTTTAAAAGAACCACGCTAGCACGTGTGACCTGGATGATCCAGTTGTTGAGGGCGTTCCTTGTCAGTCTTGGCACCCTCTGCTCCTGGGGTGATTGGTTTGAGACTCTCTGTGACGGCCCAGGAGCTCCTGCAGGTGATGTCCCCAGACTCTGAGACTGTCTGGCTCCTCAGTTATGTGACCCGGATTGTAAGTGATGTGTGCCTCTCCATCCCTTCCAGACTTCACAGAGTCCAACATCTGCGATGTGGCCATCATTCACACAGAGGCTTTCCTTGAAAGGCCGGATCTCAGCTATGTCCCCTGCCTGAGACCTGAGGGCCAGTGCCTGAGACATGCGTGTCCTGGGGTCCTGCACCGCCTGTAGGTTTCTCCTCTCTGATCTTATCAGTGCAGGGCTGGGGATGGGCAAAGATCAGTACTGCAGTCAGACAGGAGGATCAAGCAGCATGGTAACCATGATGAGCCGCAATGCTGTGTGGTCTCCAACAGCGCTAAGAGAGCTCGTCTGTGTTCTTATCACAGAGAGATGGGAGACCCCGCCAAAGCACACTGGCTCATTTAAGTGGTTCTGCCATGAAGACCTACATCAAAGCACCATGAACCTGAACCTGAGGGTGAATGTGTTAGGTGGGAGACCTCTGGGGGCCATCAGGTCATGAGGGTACAGCCTCAAGAAGACTTAGTCAGGAGCCAGGGGCCCCCGTCCTTTCCACCCTGTGAAGATGCAGGGAGAAGGCGCCATCTACAGAGCAGGAAGTGGCCTTTGTCCAGACACCATGCCCCCCAGTGCCTAGGTATTGACCTTCCAGCCTCAGGGCTTCGGATGGTATGTTTCTGCAATTTCTAAGGCATCCTGCCTGTGGTAGTTTGTCCTAGCAGCTGTAAGTTCTTTTGTTCGCACTGTAAGAGGAAGACAGGCTCCAGAAACCTGTGTGGGACACCCTGGTGCTCCAGATGAGGGGCGTGGCCTGAACCTTCTTAAGATTGGCTGCAGCCAGACCCCACGGGGCATCTGTCTTCACCAGGGATCTGAATGCTTTTGGGCCGAGCACTATCCGTTCTGTCTTTAAACAGCAGGAGGATCACAGGCTGGTGCTAGCAGGAAGCCTGGCACCAAGGAGGCGCCTTTGGGAACCTGGTTGGGTGCACATTGGACCTTTTGCCTCATTATGGGACCATCTCAGGAAAGTGTCTAAATCCAGCAGAAGTGGATTGGTTGCCTTGAGCAAGCTCACATCTGTCCTGGGTTCCCATAACTCATTAGTGCTCCCACAGTGAGGGCTGAGCAGGCGGGAGGATGTTTCGCAGGAGGAATGGAGTCCCCAGCTGTAAAACATCTCACTGCCCACCACGATGGGCTGTGTTCCTCTCCATCCTGGGCAGGCAGCCTCTGCCAGGGATGCTAGGAACCAGCACCCTCATCTGGTCTCCGCGTGGGGCTCAGGTGACCTGCACACTGGGCACATCAAATGGTGCAGGAGTCTTTCCACAGGTGTGTGGCCAGGGTGTGGCTGGTGCACCAGCTGGACTGGCAGAGCTGTCCCCAGCTAGAATGCCCTGCAGGGCCCCGGGATGTTGTGTGGCTCCCAGAGGTTGTTCTTCCCCCCGTGGCTCAGGATAGGGCTCTCAGAGAACATACACTCAGGCAGTCGGTGTCCTAGAGCCTGGCCTCAATCCAACCTGCAGAGGAAGAAAGGGAGAATCCTGGTAGGGGAAGCTTTGCAAGGGTGTGGTGCGCAGAGTACAAATAGGGCCGTGAAGTTAGGGCTGTTTTCCAACATGTTATGAGGAAACTGCAGGGGCCCAGGTGGTGGGGAAGCAGGGCCTCTGATCCCGTGAACCCTACACGCACAGGGCCTGGACATGCACACACACACACACACACACACACACACACACATACACACACAGAGTCTAGGGACACACATGCACACATAGGGCCTGGGGACACATGAATATGCCCAGAACCTAGGGACACATACACACA
>PVKN010009311.1:0-23935 GCA_004027915.1 Capromys pilorides
AGTTAATTTACTGAGCTATCTCCCCAGCTGAAGATCAATATGATAATTATGAATATAGTTGACAAAGTTTTCCACCAAGAAAACCCAGTAATAGCTTCTTATAAAGAAGATAAGAAGAAGGTCCAGGGAATTTTAAAATCTGATATGTCATTAACCTATTTTCTACTATCTTGAACAGCTATTGAGATATTAGCAAAAGGATCAGGAATACACACACAACATTTAGATTTAACTGTACAAGTAACCTCCTGTGCTGGTGTTAGAATATGTAAAGATCTTGGAGGACAGCTTGCCACATTAATTTTACTATTATTTTATTTGAGACAGAGACAGAGAAAGACTGGTTCAGGTCTCATTAAAAGCACACTCATCATAGTTACTTGAGGTCTCAATGTGTCCTATAATACTCTCTGGTGTGTTAAGGTCGATCTGGTGGATAGTACTAAAAGGAGTCTAGTACATTTCTGGTTTGTCTCATCTGCATGATCATTTGGAGTTTAGCAGCCTCTAGGCAAGAGTAAATAAATATTACAAGAAATTAGAACATATATAGCCAAAGCATGATTACTAAAACAGACAACACTTAGGATGAAATATCTCTCCCTAGGAGAGGAAATGGGCTTTTAGTCATAATTGAAACAAAAAGGTGAAGAAAAAGTCATTCCATTTATAGCATAAGTGAGTTGCCTTTTTCTGGTGACTCTTTTTATTGAAGTATGATTGTAGGGATCTGTTGGTCTTACTGCGAATGGTTCAACCCGGGGGAGACAGGGCGGTAGGAATGAGAAAGATAGACAAGAAGACAAAAAGCTGGGCTAGGTGGTTGCTAGTTTGCCTGATGGGCAAGACTAACTCCACACACACAAAAATGATCCTTCATTTATACTTCTGCAAAGTTTACATCACATGACACAAGGCCGCCCAGCGACCAATAGCTGGCCTGAACCAGACAGGATGTTTTCCTCAACAGGATGTTTTTCTCAGCACTGGGGTAGCTTCCTGCTCCAGGCACAGAGGCCCGGTTCCTACACACACTTGATCAGTTTCCTGGCTTCCTGCGGCTCCCAACACACGATGGCTGGAAAAAGTACAGTAAAGGATCAAGAGATGTGTGTCAATGTCCAGCAATAGACTGGTTTCTTTTCCCTCCACAGTCATGATTACTTGTGTCACCTCTATGGAGATGACAGTCCAGCCAGAGTAAGAATGTAGAGTGCCCCAGGGCTCTTTAGTCTTCTTAGATTAGCTGGGAACACAAGTCTGAGTTCTGGAGCCCCCACTTTGGGGAGCAGTCTTGCTTCCAATGGTACCTTTGCAGTCAGGGCATGGTGTATGAGGTGTGTTAAGACTTAGGATCTGTTCTTTTCAAAGCTAAAGCAAAGTCAGTCACTTCTTTTTGTACTATTTGTTTTTTCTCCTTGGCCTCCTCCAGTCTCAATTATAACTATTGAAGAGTCAATTTTTACTAAAGTATCAAGTAAGCTATCTGGATCACAAGCCTTCTTTTGTAACTTTTTCTTCATATCTGGGACTGCCTGGGTAGTAAAGCTTGTCTTTAAGAATAATCTGTCTTATCAAATCAGGAGCTCTGCATATATGTCTTACTAATACCTCTCTTAAATGATTGAGGAAGACAGAGGAGTTTGCATCTTTCCCTGATAGATAGTTGACAATTTAAAATAACTACAGGGCTTCAGTTTTATCTCCTCTCAGACCGTTAAGAATACATACTTGAACATCTCTCCTACTCTAATCTCTTGTCTGGCTATTAGGCCAGTAAGGGTCTTGAATTGGGACTGCTTGAGCTCCAGTGGGAACTGGCTGTTCCCCTGGCTCTCTATCTTCTGACTATCTAAAATTAAGATGCTATTAATCCACAAGTCTACTAGCAACTTGTAATGCTGCTTGTCTTTCATTAGAAGTGAATATTTGATTTAAGTAATGTTACATCTCCCTAATTTAGTTTGTAGGTATGTGTAAGTCCTTTAAAAGCCACAATATATTTATCAGAGTCATCTGAAAACTTTCCTAGATCTTATTTGATCTTGGGGCACTGAGAGGAAAAGATATATGAACATGGGTAGTTTCTTATGGCTTGTAATTATACTTTGAGCACAAACAATCATTCCTTAATGTAAATAAAGTTTGAACATTATTATGGTTTGTGTCTAGTTGTCCTCCCAAACACTCATATAGTCATGAGATGACTTCTAGACTTTGTGATTAATTCTTGATCCAACGCTGGGATTTGGGATTAAGGGTGTGAGTGCTACACTTGACCTGGGGCAGGAGATCTGCCTTGAAATAAAAGGAGGGGAAAAAGCCTAGCTATCTGGGAGCTACTGCCCCTCCCCTTGCTCTTTGCTATTTTCCAGCACCATATCTGCTGCCCTCTGCCTTGTACCACTCTGCCTTGGAGCCAGCCAAGTATGGACTGAAACCTCCACTAACTGTGAGCTTAATAAACCTTTCCTTCCTTAATTTTGGGCGTTGGGTATTTTGTCCCAGCAATGAGAAAAAAGTAACTGAGACAAACACAAAGCAAGTCTGACTATTTTCTTTCTTTCCTGTAATGTGATGCTAATTGTGAAAGAGCAATATAATCAATACTTCTCTCTGTATTCCATTTTGGCTCTAGAGGTTAAATAGGCCATGCATAGGTTCAGAAACATATTAAATGGCTCTTTTTTTGACATGTAAATGTTGCACATCTTCAGGTACTAAGAATACATTTCAAAAAGTAAAAAACTTTGACCTCATTTCTAAATGCAAAAAAGAAAGATTTGGTGTCCCTTTCATTTACATTTAATTATGTACCCTCATGGCATCCCTTGAGTCATTTCCATTCCAGCCCAGGTGGATGCCGTGTTGAGAGAAAGCAGAAGATAAAATTTGACAAGCCTGTCCACCCTCATACTGGTGCACAGTTTTATCTCCCCAGGGAACTCATGTACTTATTCCTGTATGTTTTTTATGAGCACAAGTTACAACTGATCTCAGTCACATTTAAAGAAGAAATCATTGCTTAGCACGAAACACATGAATTTTAGTTCTTTGAAAGAGGGCAAATACCCAAAAGTGAGTTGGAAGTAGTTGGAGTAGTCCTGGTTTGCAAAGGAGAGTGCATCTAGACATAGAAAGACTCAACAATTAATTTGAGGGACTCTACCTTGAGCCCTAGGGCAAAGAAATCTCCAAGACACTTGTATTATCTATCTAATCACCTAAGCAACCTTTTCTAACAACAAGACAAACTGCTTTTAAAAATCCTTTTAAAGTTTTTATATCTCTGAAGCTCACAGGTTAAATTTATGTCTACATCTAGCATCCACAATTCACATGTTAGAAACGTACATTCATTAGTCTCTAATGTGCCTAGAAAAGATAAAGGCTGATCAAAAGCTCTTTTTTATTCTTAGTTAGCGTATGTAAGGTACAAACCTAAGTAATTCCCCTGATAGCTGTTTTCCTCTGTGAAAGGCAAACAGTTGTTGCAAGCTGCCTCATCCTGGTTTCTGGAGGGAGGAGCAGTCTAATGACAAGGTAGTTCTAAAGTTAATTCCCAACAAGTTGGAGAAAAATTGGGGTCTCTAACTTAATAGCAAAGAGAGAAAAGTACAACAGGTAAGTGGAGCTTTTCTGTTGGTTACTCACATCACACTTTGGGACTCAGCTTCCACTGGGAAACCTCTGAGTATCCACCAGAGAGATGCCCTGGCCAAGGCACCTCAGTTGCTCTCTCTGTTTCTACTGGCTCACTCAACCAGGGAGCTATCTCCAGAAAGTACAGCTGCCTGCCTGATCAACATTCCATTTGGCCATTGGCTTCAAAGAGGACTCACCAAAAGAAGCTGGAAAAACCTGCCCTCTGTTTTAAGAGTGGCAGCTGCTCTGAGAGCATTTAACTAACTAGCAGAGTAACTGATTGTTCAAGTTCTATAAGGGATAGATAAAAACCTAAGCAAAAATCACTGCATAACATTTTATAAGTTTACAGTAAAAGTTTCAAAGTCTACAGCTTATTAGCAAACTATTTTCCTCTCCTGCACACATAAGTGATGAGAACCAGATCTAGGAAGGGAGAGAGAAGGTTTGAGACTCTCCATTAGGCTTAATGTATTTCAGTCCCTTAAGTGTGGTGCTTTGGGAATATTATTCCTTTGTTTTACCAGACCAGTTCTTTCAGTGGGATCTCATGTTGAGTCTCCCAGGGTAGGCTATTGCCCAGAACACTAATCAGATCAAGGCTTTTATAAATATTCTCCTAAACAGGCAAAATTCTGATATCTTATCTGATAAAGAGACAGAGTATATGTTTTTCATCTAAGATGACTTTTCTGTCATCCACATTCATTTTCTATAGGCTTAATTTTGTTATTGGTAGGAGGAAAAGGTTGGAGCAGTTTAGAATTTCTCTCTCTTTAAATTTATATATCTCCAAAAAGTAAAGTACAAAATGGTAGAGAATGATCAGAAAAGATTGTCTCCTCATTAACAAAAGATCAGACCTCAAGGGCAATTGAGGCAAAACGGGCTCAAGCATCTAAAGTGTAGAGGAAAGATCAGGCCAGTTTGTCTCAGTGAAACCTGTCCTCCAAGTCTTAAGAGTGGCCAGTGACGTATAATCTTTCTAATTGGTATAATCTGTGCCTTATTTATAGGCATGTATGTTTTTAAAATATGAATTAGTTTTCATAAAAGACCCATTTTGCAGTTTTTTATATTAAATTCCATTAGGAGGCAGTCTAATGTTACTCTTCCTAGCACTGTTTTCTAACAAGTCAATCAAAGAATACCAGTAAATTCAGCAATTTTTCAAAATGTAACATAACAAAACAGGAATAAAATGTACCACTAAAGAAGTATCATAATCTTCCCATGTCTTAAATTTATCATCATTATAATAAAGCTATGTAAGAGACAAAGCATAAGCAATTATAAACAATAGACAAAGACATAACACAAATAATTGAAGCATATAATTTTTTGATCACCTAAACAAGTCATAATCCACAATCTATGGGAAAAAAATCTTTTTTTTTTTTTTTTTTTGTCTTTTTGAGACAGGGTCTCACTATGCAGTTCAGGCTGGCCTTGAGCTCACTTTTGTAGCCCAGGCTGGTCTCAAACTCATGCTGATCCTCCTCCTGCCTCAGCCTCCCAAGTGCTGGGATTACAGGTGTACGCCATCGCCCCCAGTCTCAAACTCTTATTTCTGCCCAATTATCTCATGGTGAAAGATTTCCAAATGATATAGGGAAAAGAAACTTCTAACCTGCTAGATTTCTGGTATGAGTTCATGTTCTCTAAAATGAAATTCTAGGAACAATGGCCATTAAGAACAGAATCTGCTTATTGGGGGAAAGAAAATTATATTTATTAGGGGAAAAAGCTTCAGCCTAAGAGAGACAGAAGGAGTCTTGAATGGGTTACAAGGGGACAAGGGTGAGGGGTGAGGAAGAGGGAAAAGGGGAGTAAGAATAAAGTTACACCATTGTAAGAAATCTACTGACCCTAATTCAGGTAAACACTATACACAATTACATAAGCTGAGGCAAATAATATCAACAAGTATGAATAAGAGGATAGGGGAGCCAGAGGGGCAGCAAGGAGGGAGGGAAGGAAGGAAGAAGGGGATTTATTTATTTTTCTTTTATTACTGTCACAGCTTCATCTTTTATTTAGCCTTCTGACTCTGTGCTTGTGCCTTCAACACTGTCACCACTGTTTTCTGCTCTTCAATAAGGAAAGTGTGCTTGATCCTGTTGAGGACACACCTGGCACACATGGAGCCCCATAAGCTCTGCTGAGGTGCTCCTTTGTTTCAGACAATCTCATAAGAACTTTAGGCCGCACAGCTCGAACCCCTCAAAGTCTGCTTGGGCACACACCACATGCATATTTGGGAGTCTTCCCAACCTTATTGGTATGGAAGTAAACAATTCTATTCCCTGGGGCTCGGGATAGCCTAGTTTTGTTAGAGGCAGTGTTGTAGGAAAGCCTACGATGAGGCGCTGGACCATTGTGAAAGCCTCTAGACATGGTACCCAGAAGAGCAAGAAAATAATTTAAATTAAGATTTTTTAGGGAAGACTCTACAGGGTGTTCAGGGTCTCACTACTAGATGAGACTCATAGTGATCCACCTGTTTACAGCCTCCCAAGAGCTGGGATTAGAAGCATGCGCCACCACGCCCAGTCTCCATTGCTGTCTGAGCGCGCCCTAGGGATGGGGCTGGCACAGCAGGCCTGGGGATTGAACCCCTTGCCCCTGTGCCTGCTTGCAGGTGCTTTAACCTGCTCAGCTATTTGCCTGGCCCTAAAGACCTTCAAAGAACACTGGCTTTTTTTTTTTTTTTTTTTTGTATTTTAGGGAAGGGTCTACAGGGTGGTCAGTGTCTCACTACTAGATCAGCCCAGTAGTGATCCACCTGTTTATAGCCTCCCAAGAGCTGGGATTACAGGTGTGCACCACCACACCATGCCTGGGAATTAAAAAAAAGAAAAGAAAAGAAGCAAGCTGTCATATGTACATGTAGCCATTCCTAAGATAATTGAAAACTGGATGAATTACAGATATAGAAGAAAATTATTTTTAGCTTTGACTCTCTTTGATCCAAATCATCAATCATATATGTGTCTATAGTGGCTTAGAGTGCATTGTGATAGATAGATCAACTCTGAACAGTGTAATAAATCAAAGCAAAAATAGAGAAAACTTTTAGTTTTTACTTTGTGTGTCTCTGTATGGACTGTATGTTTTTTTCTTGTTTTGAATATTTACAATTCAAATAAAATACTTTCATATAACCAGCAAAAAGCTGAACTCCAAGGGTAGGCAATTTCACCAACCTGCCTAAATCTCAGAGCAAGAACCAAATTAGGGATTTTAGAACTTTTAACAGATTTTCAGAAGAAAGAAAACTCTTCCACACTGTATAGAAAAAATGATATTTTACTCTAGAATCCAGGGTTTCTAGTCTAGAATTTCTATGAGGGACAAGGATATAATTTCCACTGTGTCATATATGGTATGTCACCTTAATTAAAAACATTTCATTTGAACCCGTGCAGCCCCACCCACTGCCCTCTTGGATTGCTATCTTAATCCTTCTGTATAGATGTTAACCTTGCTTATCTTAGCCTTCTCTACCCATCCAGGGACTCTGGAAGGACCTTGGTCATTTCTATCTTCACTGCCCTGAAGCAGCTTTCTCTGCCCCACCTCTTCATCCCTGCACTCCTATCTATGCACATCACTTAACCTCCACCTAATGTGCAGACAAAGCACTCATCATGAGGAAGTTAAAGGAAGATTTCGCACTCAGCAAACAAGAGAGCCTCTGGACTGTGTCATGAGAAAGGATGCATATGGTAAACAATACTTTTCCTGTTATCGGTTTTTAAAGGGTCACACTTGTAATTTAAGAAAATTAGAACTAAAAGATACTTTCAAGTTGACCTTTTCCTAACCATGGACATATGTTTTCAACAATGAGCCAAGGATTTTTACCTTTAAAAGAGTTTCTCAGTGCTAGGTTCCTATGTGAATAGGGGAGGAAAATTCAGGGAACTGAAACATTATTTAAAAATCAAGTTTGACTTTTCAACACAGTAAGGAAGAAAAGGATAAGTTTTAGGAGTCTGGAGTGGTCATGCCTCCACTTTACAGACCTTCAGAGAGGGAGAATGCGTGCCCTCCTTCTATCAGGGGCCACTACACACAGTTGCTCTGCTACCCTTGATGGCTTCCAAGACAGCCAGAAGAAGAAAGTGACAAATCCTTCTCTTCACACAGGGCAGATAGTAGGGGCCTGTACTGCAGCCAAAATCTCTACTTGCCCTACCCCCATGCCGAAGTCTCTTCAGCATTCCTTCCTCTCAAGAGTATCCTCAACCACGTTGCTCTCCAGCTAGCAGTCTGGCAGCTTCCCGCAGGGCACACCCAAAGACTGGCAGTTCCAGATTCCACTTCTGGGGAAACTGAGAGGCACCTGGAGTAACGTGTATCTTTACTTACAGAACTGCTCAGCCTGCACCTTGTCTGCACTTCAAACATGGTACAATTCCCATATTCTGTTGGTCTTGGGACATCATCAGAGTCATGGATTTTTAATCCAACTATGCAAACAATAATATTCTGAATAAATACATTTTATTTTAGACCTCGAGGTTTGCATTTCATTACAGAATCGGCTTGCAAAAATCTTACTCAGCAAACTGCCATCTCTAGTTTGTCCAAAAGTGCATGATTCTGGAATTCTATTATTTCTCCATTTGAAAGAGCATTAATCAGAGCATCCTGACCTGTTACTGGTTTCAACAGTCTCTACGAGTGAAAAGATAGTCTCTTTTTTATCTTTTTTATCACACATGAGCAGATTGCCTGTCCTTCCAGGGCCAAGGGACAGGTGCTGCAGCTCAGCAGCGTGGGCTGACTGTGAAAATATTGACACTCAACAATAAGCCCCAGCCATCAACTGTGACAACTCAGCAGCTGCCTCAACCCAGACAGATTATGGTTACAGTCAAAAGAAATTGCCCTTAACTTATTTCTGAACAAAGATGTTTCTGTTGTGAAGCAACTCCTCCTAACTTTATGCCAAACAACTAGATGACAGCACTGATTTATGATTTATTGACAACAACCAGAAAGAATCACTCTTGAAAAGAGAGACTGGCTATTCTCTGTAACCTATCTTTTCTCCCTTCATAATACTTTCCCGCGCACACCATTACAATGGTGGACATTAGCTATCAAAGGAAATTATTGTTAAGGTGATGACAATGGAAGAGCTTATGAATATCAACACACTACCATTGTCTCCTGGTCTCCATCACTTTTCCTTGGCTATCCGGACTTCGAGATAGAATTTGTCTATTTTACAAATATATTTCCATCTGTTCCCCCATTTCTACTACTTCCATACATCACTCAAGGACAGTTAGTAAAACCTAACCCAACACAGGTTTAGGGAAATTATTACACAGGAGTTGGAAAACCCAAAATCCAAATGGGATGATGAGGCAACCTAGAGATTAGCAAGAGTAGAGAGTTGCTACTCTCTTCTTTGGGTCAAGAGGAGGAGGGGTTACAAGAACCCAGGTACAGAGTGGGAACCACAATAATGGGTTAACTGTGAGGCAGATACTACCTTTCTTACCTTCAACCTTCCACCAGTGCTTCCCACTGGTCGTCCCCAGTTGCAAGACCCTATAAATGCACTTGTGGAAGAATGGAAAGTAGAACTGAGAACAAACTGGACATGACTGGCATGCTATGAAATCCCATCTCCGCAGTAAAGAAGAATCTAAATCTTATACAAGGGTGACTCTGTACTACACCTGTACAACTCATGTAGTGCAAAATTAACAGAGCAGCAGCAGGGATAATAGTTCAGTGGTAGTGTGCTTGCCTAGCTGTGTGAGGCCCTGGCACATGATTTGATCCTCAGTGCAGAAAACAAAAACACAAAGCAAAGAGTCTGACACTGTCACTAAGGTAAGATGAATGACTCTGTGGTGACTTTCAGCTCATTTCTGGAAATGTTAGCAGTTACAGATGGGAGGAAGCAAAGAATCTAGGAAAATTGGTGTTTTTAGCACAGGTCTGATTTGTATGCTTACCAGAAAAATATGGCTATTGTTTAGTGGAAGGCTTCTTAAATTTTAATTTGTATATAAACCTCCTGGAGATCTTGTTAAAATACAGATAACTTAGCAGGGTGAGGGTGAGGTCTGAGATTTTGTATTTTTAAATGGTTCTTCAGTGACATTGAGTGTGCTGGTCCTTTAGAAAGATTCTTGAGCTTGTGTAGGTGCTGATGGGAAAGATTGTGGAAGGAGAAGACGCTGATCTAGAAAGGGAAAAAGAAGGGCGAAGACTCCTGCAAGTGGAGAATAGAGTAGCAAGTGCAGAATGGAGGACTGGCCTCATCTGGTACAGAGAAATACATGGAGAAGTAAGAGATTTAGGCTTAAATAACTTTAAAAATCCTTTGATGAGCATTAAACAGCTGTTGGCTCATGTAAGTTTCTAACCTGCAGTTTCTTTTGGAAGCTTTGAGATACTAGCATTCATTGCGACTTGATTGAGGGCTTCCCAATCATAATTTACCACAGAACCTTTTTTCATGGATTACCTAAGGACCTACGTTCTGGAAAATATGCCTGGGACAACAAAGACTTACTCAGTATACTTGAATGTTCAGTCATTAAATGGAGACAGTAAGATCTTATTTGACCATAATTACTCATACTTATGTTGTGAAGATAAATATGAAAACATATGTACTTCATAGATAAGTTCTCAGTGTAGAGATTCAAGGAGAGAAAGGCTGATTTTATCAACACTGTAGTACACGTGCTTGTCTGAGGAAGTAGAGTTGACTGCTGTTCAGGAGGCCTCCTAGGTAGCATTTGATTAACTTGCTGCATTTACCAAAACTATCATACTTGCAGGTTCCAAAACTATTTTATCAACATACTAATAGTAGACATATATAAGTCTTATGTGTGGTAGCACAACCCTGTAATCCTAGCACTCTGAGAGGCTGAGGCAGGAGGATCATGAGTTCAAGCACAGACTGGGTAACTTAGTGACTAAGAAAGACCTTGTCTTAAAATAAAAGTAAATATGGGCTGGGAATGTAGATCAGTGTGAAGGCCCTGGGTTCAGTGGCCAGTACCATTAAAAAAAAAAAAAAAAGTAGATATGAATCAGTATCTCAAGGTAAAGGAACTCAAATTCATTAACAACAAGTGCTTTCAGATATACGGGTCATTATAGCTTAATTAATTCATTCAGAAATGTCCATTAATAGTCTATTATATGCTGGGGCATGAGCTTGGCATACCCAAGCAGGGCTAATCCATATCCTCCCCAGCAAATGAGACATAAATCTCTTTCTGCTTGCATTGTTACACTGAGAGCCTGTGAACTCTTGGGCTGCTGGGAAGATTCTAGGTACTGTAAAGGCTTGTGAACAGCAAAAGAATGCAATGAACATGGGAAGAAAAACAAAGGTAAACTATCAGGAACAGGATGGAGTCCTATGACAGTAAATCTATAATTCCAGTCTCTGAGACCCTGGATTCCATAATTTTTCCTCCCACTCTCTGACCCAGTGAAGGACTACACCTACTTATCTGACATAATAAATTCTCTTTCTGCCTAAGATGGTTTTAGTAAAGTTTCTGTCTCTTGTAACTGACAGAGTCCTGACCTGTACACCTGGAATGTAACCTGTCTGGATCAGGACAAATGTGAAGTTATTTAGAGCAGCTCAAACTCATGAACCTCATGACTCATGAGTCGTGACAGAGAAAATGAAAGAGACACAACTAAGCAGGAAGATTTAAAGGACCCTGTATGTAAAATTTGACAAGAGGTTCTAAAGAATTGCATTTCACTCTTGTGGCTTGGCCAAGTTGATCAACCCAGCCTGTCTCTGAGGTTCTGCCCACAGCTAGGTTTCCCATGTCCTCAGCTGTGGTCCAGACTCTTGCTCCCAGGCCCAGTGATAGTCTAATGAAGAAAGCAAGGGACTAACTCTTGCTCCATCAACTATGTATGAGCAGGGATCACATTACTCCATTCTTCCATTCTGGCTGTTTTGACAGCTGAGCTTTTTTTTTTTTTTTTTTTTTTTTTTTTTTTTTGGCAGTACCAGGGATTGAACTCAGGACCTTGGACTTGCCAGGCAGGCATTTACTCTACTGAACTATCTCCCCAGCCTGACAACTGATCTCTAATCTCAAAGGATCATATCCTAAACATTTCTATACATTGTAATTATTTGGCTTTTTTCTTATCTATAGTCTTGAATTCTTATTCTGGTTCCCTGCCTAGTACCTCATCCTACCTTTAAGGACTATAGATTTGTTTTTTCCCTGAGGCCAATGAGCAAACTTTGACCCATCTCTTAGATTTTGCTTATACTAAATTCCTATTTTTCAGCTATTATTATTATAGTTTCAGGAAACTTAATTAATACCTTCTGCTCTCAAGTTTCGAATCAATTGAGTTGAAATTGGTGGAAAGATGAAAGTCAGACAGGTTTGGAGGACAAAGTATCAGCTTTATAACTGATAAGAACAATATGGGACTGTGTACCTTGTTCCACAGTTCACACACATGCTAACACTTTTCACTCTGGCCTTAAAGCAGTCATTCAGCAGATGTGACATGTTCCCTAGTCTTTGTGTCTCAGTGACAATGCCAGGCTTAAGCTAAGCACCAAACTGCCAGCACTATAGCAATATCCATAAGACTTTATTTTGTGCCTTAGTTGGGTATGCCCAGAATCCATGCTAACGCAATGATTCAAAGGCAAGTAGACCATTTAGGAGACAAAGGAGCCCCACAGAAAGGGAAGTGACATAGCATAGGAAAGACAGCCAAATAAGGAGATACAGGATTTGTCAAGTCAATTGCCACTGGGAAAACTGGAGATCAATTATAATGGGGAACTGGAACCAGTGTAGGTATCCTACCCAAATGATGAGGAGCCCTGGTTTTCATATACTGACTTTCATTAATGTTTGACTGAAGAATAGGGGATAATACCTCTTGGATGTTGCAGACTCTCTGGGCAACTCTTCTTGAAGGAGGAGCAATTGTTTCCATTTTGATTGAGCCTGACCCTGTTTCTTTGTATTGACATGTATGAAATTGGCTAGGACTTTTCCTTATCCCTTTAATTGGCTTTAAGCAATGGTCCAATTGAGGTAGTCTTTACAAACATTTTTCCCTAGATCTCATCCCCACACCTCCACCCCTGCCACCATTGTTTACTTGTGTGAGCCGGGATGAAGAGCCAATGCTCCACACCGTCAGCTGAGATTGAGCCTGAAGTCTGGGATGGAGGCCATGACGTCCTGGAGCTTGAAAGATTACACATCAGAGCTGAAGTACCGACCCCAAAACATTAGATATTATCTCAGTTGTGTTATATAGATTATTCTTTCTGCATATCCTTCTCTGCATATTGCAGAGGTGATTTCAGGTTCCTTACCTCACTCAGCTCATGGCCCTCACATGCACTTCCTGCTGCTCTCACAGTCACTCATCCTCAAGCCACTCCCTTCTTCACAAATGAATAAAATTTGGGTTTGGTGCTGGGTAAAGGCCTTTGCCTCAGATAGCCATAATTGTGGCCAGACCCAGCACCCTCTTGATTCCCCACCATTTTGGATATATTATTATCTTTATGCCATGGGTTGCCCTGGAAGTGGTAGATTGGAATTAACTCATTACAATTTCAGTAACTTTTCTATGGGATTACAAATATAGTATTCCAGGACCTGGAAAGGCTTTCTATATTGGACACCAAAAGATTGCCACATAGGTGAGCAAAGAGGGCTTCCGTGGCCAGGGGATAACCTCTAGGCAGGGCTGTTAGCATCAGAAGATGGAAGTTGGACTGAGGGTACACTGAGGAGATATGAAGAGAATGCCATCAGTATCAGCCTCTGGATTGTATCCTTGATCCACAGAGAAGAATCTGAAAGAGAATCCTGTTTGCCAACTCATCCTGTAACCCTTCATCTGCCAGCAGTAGCTCATTCCCACTTGAGAACAGAGCTGTGTAGACCTGACGCGAGCCAGATCTGACCTAGGCCAACTTTCTTAGCATTAGCTTTTAGAAGGTTATGAAGGATGAAATCACATGGCCATGTTATATCCCTAGACAAGAAGTAATTTCTTAGGGAACCAAGAAGGAAAATAGGGAAGAGGAAAGTTATAAAGCAAAAAGAAATATTTCTAAAGTAGTAGTAATAATAGTAATTATAATAATAAAACAAATTTCGATCAGCCATACAAGAGAAGAAACCAAATCATCTATTCTCCTTAGAGAAGATGGCATTACAGAATTGGGGTCAAGCTGGGGAGATAGCTCCGTGGCACAAGTGCCTGCCTGGCAAGTGCAAGGTTGTGAATTTGAACCCCGGTCCCACAAAAACAAAAAACAAAAAACAAAAAACTTTATACAGAATTGGGGTCAGATAAAGAAGTAACCAAAGAATGAACAGAAATAAAATGTTGAAAAATGTGTTATAGCTAGGTGAACACTTGACAAATATTTATATCCTCATTTTCTTTCTAGGAGGCCAATGAATGGTTGGATGAAAAAGTTCCAATGGCTCTCCAACATTCTGACATTGTTTTCTAGGACTTATTTCCTGGACCTGGCCCTGTTAAGGCCTACTTCCTGTGCCTGCACTATTCTTCTCTGTAGTCTGAACATCTCTAGAGTGACTGCTCATCAGTTCTGTTTATCCAGATGGTATGTACCCAAACCCTAGGGATAGAGATTAAAGGCACTGCTTAGACACAATCGCCAGGGACTCTGAATTCCCAGTGCAGGTCACAGTGTTGCTTAACAACTGTAGCAGAAGTATTGCCTGCCATCTCAGACCTGCTTAGATATCACAGTAGTGGTCCCTACTAGTACTCTGCCCAGATACTTATACTTTTTAGTTGCAGCTAAGGATGTTGCCTGTGAACTGAACATTGGTGTGTAACTAAAGGTCTGAACTTGACATTTTAATTTCTTTCAATTAATTAAATTTTACATGGCTACATGTGGCTCGCAACTACCATATTGGGCAATGCTCTCTCCCTTGGATCAAGGCAAGACTGGACCTTGCCTGAGATGACATCCTTGCTCATCTCTTCCCTTTGCCCCATCCTGCTTCTTTCCCTCTTCTACAGGAGTCTCCTGAGGCTATGACCTCAGTAAATCCTCTCCATTCGAACTCCTGTCTGAAGTGCAACATCACAGGAACCCACTTGAGACATTATAATTCCTTAATAGCAAACCACAGAGAGTTTAGATCCTGAGTCAAAAGCACACAGACAAACACAATGGCACTCAAAATGTTTTAAAAGAAACTTTAGAAGTATCTCATACTTATCCAGCTTACACAACAAGGAAATGTACTATTCTAGGGCTGAAGTCCAAGGACAGGGCAGCTCTAGGGTTGATTGATTCAGTGATACAGTGGCATTAAAGACCAGGCTCATCCCTGTCTTGCTACTCTGGCACACATGGGAGGCTTCACACCATAGCGTTTGAACTTTGTGATGTTTTTGTTTTTCAAATGGCAAGGCTCCAGGTCTGATACGGAGAGCCAGCTTCCCCACTACTGTCACATGGTAGTTCTTTCCAGTACTAAGCTCATATCTGAATACAATTATGTCTAAAGAAGAAAAAAATCATCTTTTTCCTTTTACCTTTTGTTGGGAGCAAGACAATCTTTCCCTAGAGCCACATGTAGTCTTCTCAGTTTTATTGGTCAAAATGAAAAACCAATTCCTATGAAAATAAGTGAAAAAGCCACCACTGCCTTAGGACAATCAACACCTGACCCCTAGGCCTATGACCAGCCTCCTTTGAAGCACAGAGCTGAGAAGAGAAAGGTGGGCAGCTGAACACAACCTAACATCTGCTAGGAGTTGGATAAAATACATGTTGGACAGCTACATTCACAAAGCTTGTCCACTTGAAGATTTCAAGACCTAAAGCATTATCTGATACATGGCAGGAGCTTATTTGTTGGAAAGAGAGAGGGAGATCTTTGATATAAGAATCACCCTCCTGTAGTATTTTTGCTTATTCATGATGGAAAACACCTAACTTAAGCCAAAATGCCAGTCCCTTCATTATCACTGTCTCTGCAGAAAAGGAGAGACACATATTCCTCTTTGCTCTAACACTCTCAGTGATGTTAAGTTGAAGAGAGTGCCTATCAGTTGTACTTAACATGCATTATTAATATGGCTTTCAGCTTCACTTGCTTAATCCATGATTCCTGTTACAGCACTTCATGAAAAATAAATGCATAGGGTAGTGGCTTCCTCCTTGTGGAGTAATATATTGAAAACACATCTAAGAAAACATATGCATGAAGTTTGTGGAAAGCAGCATCTGGAATCTCCTTTTAATGCAATCTGAGATCTCAGGGGAACAGCTGCCACCAACAGGAAAGACTGTTTATCTTGTGGATGCTGAATGGAGTCTGACAGAATTCACACACTCTTATTACTAACATCAATTGTCAGGGGAGAGAAAGTCAGAGCAGTTGTAGACATTATGCCAGGGAACATACCTGTTGCTGAAAAATCCAGTCATCTGTAACATGAATAGTGTTACTCTTTCGGCCACGGCTTGCTTAGCTTCTTCACTGGACAACTAAAAAATATTTTTCAAGTAATTAATTTCTGTTTCACAGTACTGAGGAACAAATCCAGAGCCCTGCATATCTGAGGCAAGTACTCCACCACTGAGTTACAACCATGGCTTTTAAATTTTGAGATAGGATCTCACCAAGTTGCTCAGTCTGGCCTCAAACTTGAGATCTTCCTGTCTAAGCCTTCCAGATAAACGGATTCAGGTGAATACCATAGCACCCAGCTTTAAAAAACTAATATTTCAGGTTTCATATATCCAGAACAAAATATTTGATGTCACAGCCTCCATTTTTATCTTTTTTTATCTTGTTACTCCTTCACTTCTGCTCCCTGAATTATATCCCTAATAAACTGCTCCACACTCATATCTGCTTTGGGCACTGTGTTTAAGGAACTCAAGCCAGGTATAGTGGTTCGTGCCTGTAACCCTAGCAGTTGGGAGGCTGAGGCAGGAGGGTCTTATGAGTTTGAGGACAGCCTGGGCTACCTAATGAGTTTAAGACCAGCCTGAACTACATAGTGAGACCCTGTCTCAATAACCAAAAAACAATTTAAAAAAAAAAAAACCCACCAAAAATAAATAAGGGAGCTCAAACAAAGATAGGTCACATGAAAGGAACTCAGCATTGTGTGTGTGTGTGTGTGTGTGTGTGTGTGTGTGTGTGCATGTGTGTGTGTAGGACCACCTGAGCGACACTCCTTGAAAGAAGAGCAGTTGTCTCCATTTTGGCTGTGCCTGACCCTCTATCCATGTATTAGTAGGTACAGAGCTGACTAGGACTTTTCCTTATCCTTTTAATTGGCAGTAAGCAATGCATATTGGTCTAGCCAAGGTGCTGGTGGTTGTCTTTGAAGAGGACACTCGTGTATCCCTGCTAACCTACACGTGCTCCTACTTAATATGATCCAGGTTGAGATAGGATGAAGAGCCAGTGCTCCATGCTGTCAGCTTGGATTGAGCCTCAAGATAGAGGCTATGACTTCCTGGGGCTTGAAAGATCACACATCAGAGAGGAAGCACCAGACCCCAAAACATTAGGTACTCTCTCAATAATGTAGTGCAAACTACTTTTTCTGCATATCCGTCCCTCTGCATATCACAGAGGTAAATGCAGGCCCAGCTCACAGTACTCTCACCTACTTCCTATAATTCTCAGTCATTCATCCTTAAGCCACTCCTCCCTCCTGACTGAATAAAGCCTGGATTTAGCCCTGGGTTGAGGCCTTTGCTCCAGATGGCCATCACCATGGTTGGACTTGGGACTCCTTGGTGCCCCATAAGTATAAATATGCCTTAGGGTCTTTATTCTCACCATGGTTTGCACTGGAAGTGGTAGATTGGAATTAACTTGATGGGATTCCAATATATTTTAGGATTACAAATATAAACTTTTTAGACTGAGATGAGGACTAGAAAGGGCTGCCTGTATGTGTGTGTGTGTGTGTGTGTGTGTGTGTAGTGCTGAGGATCAAACCTAGCTCCTTATACATTTAAGGCAAGAGCTCTGTCACTAGCTACACCTCCAGCCCAAGCATAGCATTTTTAAAACTATCACTAAGAACACTTAAAAAAAGTGATGAGTGGAGTATATATATGGCACAGTTGACATTTACACTGAGCATTAGCTATGATTAAAGATGGACATGAAACTGATAGCACCCTTTATCTTGGGGAAAAGAGCTGGAAATAGAGTGATGAGAAGAGAACATTTATATTGAATTCTTTGGCCTAAACAAAGAATTCTTTGGCCTAAATAACCTATATTAAATATAGACACACATGTTGACTTGGAAATTACTTACCCAATCTCTAATGGTAAGGAATTTGTGCCTGTGTTTGCTTTTAGAGGGAACTCAATGCCAGTCCTTCCTTATCTCTGGAATCGTTGCTTGGTGTCATACTGTTGCCCACACTTCTTAGTCAATAAATCCCAGCTCTGTAAATGACCTACTGAACTCAGTGGGCAGAGTAACCAGCAAGAGAGGACTTGTTGCCTATAAGCTTTATGGCTCAAATAGGAAGAGAAAGTCTAGTCCATCAACCCAGAGAACTAGGATGATGAACACCAAAGCTTTCTACTTTGGTTTCCACTGTGTAGTCTCGCTGCTCTCTAAGTTTTAGGTGTTCCATTCTGGAGTGACACGATGAAGTTATGCACTGTGAAGTGATTAGATTATTCTTCTTCACATCACAGCATATGCTGTGGTTGTCATTTCCCAAAGGTTGGTGGGATGCAAGTGTTTCTTGGAGTACATGAGATGATTTTAGGTGGTCTCTGATCACTCCTAAATATGATCTGCCTCTCTTGATGATCCTTTTCATCCACAGCTCTTTGAGGGAAGGGTTTTGCCAGTTCTGGACAAGATCAGGAAAGAGAAACATGCTTGCAGGGCTGCTCACAGGGAGGCTCCTTCTGGTGATAGAGGCCTGGGGAAGAAGGGCTGTGGCTGACCCCTGAATCGGGATCAGACTGGACAGGCGAACTCACCCAAGGCCTATTAGAAGTACAAACACAGGAGCTGATGGAAAAGGGAGAAAGCATCGTGCTGCCTACCACCTCTAGGTCTGCTGTTGAAAATGAGCTTGCAGGTGGATACATAGATATATACCACCTGAGTATGAATTAGATCAATTATCAAAGATAATTCTCTACAAATTATAAAGCTTGAAGTAATTGCACACTACTCTGAAACTCATTTAAAGAACTAAACACAGGGGGCTTGCTGGTTAGCTTAGTTGTTTAAGCACCTGCTCTGGCAAACCCAATCAGGTGCAGGGGACTGTGGTTTGATCCCCAGCTCCACTTGCCTTACCAGATCCACACTTATGGCCGCCTGAGCTAGCCAAAAAAATAAAATAAAATAAACCTTCTCTACTTTGAGTCTGGCCATGGTGGCACATGCCTGTAATCCCAATTCTTGGGAGGCTGTAAACAGGCAGATCACTAGAAGTCTGATTTAGCAGTGAGACCCTGAACATCCTGTAGTCCCTTCCCTAAAAAATTACAAAAAATAAAAAGAACTGAACACAGGTTGACTACTTCCGTAAATGTTATTCTTGCATTTTCTAGATGGGTCACCTACATTGCCTCCTCAGTCACCTGGGTTTCAGTCTGTCTACTTATCTCAGATTTATATTTTTGTGAAAGTTTGACTGACACTCTGACATCCCAGCCTCAGGCCTACTTGTGAGCATTTTTTTTTTTTTTTGGTGGGGGGGGGCAGGGCTTGAACTCAAGCCTATGTGCATGCCAGGCAAGTGCTTATTCTATTGAGCTATCTCCCCAGTCCCTCCTGGCCATTTTTTTCTTTTTTATTATTTAATTTCTTTTACTTTTAATAAGAAATAATGTGACATTTTCCAAGCATGTTAGTCGTACATTCCCAATAATTCATACAATGCATATTGTTGTCCTCATAATAGTTATACAGAGCACAGGATGTAGACATAATAATTTTTCTAAAGTAGTTGTATACATAGTCCAGTATTCCATACCTGATCATTTTCAATCAAAATTTCCGGTTTAGTTGTCTTAGTTACCCTTCTCTCATTGCTGGGACAAATACCCAACACCCAAAATGAAGGAAGGAAAGGTTTATTTAGCTCACAGATACTGCAGGTTTCAATCCATATTTGGTTGGCCCATGGCTGAGTGGAACAGGGAAGACAGCATCCAGTTCATGGCACCAGAACAGCAACAAAATGGTGACAGAGGCAACTGACCAACCAGGGGAGCAGAGAGCAACAGAGTGAGTCTGTCTCTCTGTCTCTCTTATATTACATTCAGGTTCTCGGCCTCAGCCTATCCATCTCAGGATACACCCATAAACCCAGCAGTACTCAGACCCATAATCCCATCAGTACTAAAACACATAATCCAGTGGATCATGCGTCAAATCTCAAATTCTAGAAGTCCCCATCCCATGATTGCATGAGGCTTTGGGGGGACAACTAGACACAAACTGTAACAGTAGTCTGAAAAGACTGGTAGCAAAAGAATAAAATTGGACTGGGGAGTTAGCTCTGTAGAATACATGCTTTCCTGGCAAGCAGAAGGTCCTGAATTCAATCCCTGGTACCACCAAAAAAGGAAAAAGAACAAAATCATGACAGGGGTAGTGAGAACTAGACATTAAGAGTAAGAGCTTTATATTCATCAGGTATACACAGGACAGGGAAGTTGCAGTTTACCGAAGAGATACACTCCCCCAGATTTCAGATAGAGCCGATGATAAATTAGACCACACAGTCTAGATTCAAAGGGCACCCAAAAGAGTAACATGAGTTTTCAAGGAATTAATGTACTTTTGCTTTTAGTAGAGCTATGCCATAGCACTGATGACAAATGCTTGGCTTGGGAACAGCTTTTATGTGAAAATGTCTTTGGGTTTAGATTAGCACAATCTAAGTAAAGCCTAGTATTACTGCTGAGCTACAAGGAATGGGACTTAGTGGCCCTCTTAAATTCTACACACTAGACCACATCTGCAATGTACAGGGCCTAGGTTGAGTAGCACTGAGAAAGGACATTAGAAGAAGGTGTACGGAACCTTTTTCCTGGGTACCCATTTCTTGAGTGCTGTGTTTGTGGCTAACACTCCTGAGAATTGCCCTTGCCCAGGGGGACTCTCTTCACTTAGGAAGATTGTCCTTAACTTGTGTCATCTTTAGACCCAATGGCTAAGAGATGGTAGAACACAAAAGTAAGGGCCTATCTTGTAGCAAATGCCTGTAGTCTCAGCACTCTGAGAGGCTGAAGTAGGAAGACTCCAGCTTTGAGCCTTGCCTGTCAATTTAGCAATTTAGAGAGACCCTGTCTCAAAATAAATGAAGGAGATGGGGATTTAATTCAATGCAAAGGCCCTGGGTCAAGTCCCCAGTACTAGGGAGGAGGAAAAAAAGGGGGAAGGGAGGAGGACCTAGGACCCATATAATGTAGATATGGTCTAATGTGCAGAATTCGAGAGGCCACCTAATTATTCTCCTTAGCTTAGCATTAATACTGGGCTTTACTCAAATTGTGCTAACCTAAACCCCAAGATATTTTCACACAAAAACTGTTCCCATGCCAAATTTTCTCTACCAAAAACATTCTACTGGGGATGTAGCACAGTAGTGCAGTGGCACAGTTCCTCCCTGGCAACGTGAGGTCGTGGGTTCAATTCGTGGTACCAAAAAAGAAAAAAGAAAAAAAAAAAAAAAATCCACTCTACTTATTACATAGAAGGCCACAAGATGGCAGCAGTAGAGAATCCCTTAACAGCTAACTCAATAGAAAATTCTAGTTGTTTCTACATATTTGATTTGAATCTTTAGTTGTTATAATAGGTGTTGTGTTCACCAATATAAGCCTATATAGTCTTATGACCACACAAATTAGAAAGTTAAAACTTCCACAAAGCATATATTATACTATTGTGAAATATCTTAGGAGTAGAAAGAGGTAAGTTTGAGTGTAGAGTTTGCTTTGAATCAAAATAAACATACTTTTTATATTCTGATCCCTATGTTTCTTCCACCTTGTTACATGGATTTCCACCATTATATACCTTCCAATGGAGGCAGTCTATGTTTAAAATAGCCTCAATAATAAGAATGCATGGTAGGCCTCAAGCTATGTTGGTTTATGATTCTCTTTCACACACACACATACACACACGCATACTGTCCATGTTGCTGGGCTTCTTTCCTTTCCAATCTCAGTCTACAGAAAGACGTTCCAGTATGAGAGGTCTGATAAGAAGCTATAGGCAAATCCAAGTAGCCACTGATTCCATGAAGATTTATATCAGAGTTCTGTTTCTAGCACCAAGGCCAATTAATCCTATCAGGATTCACACCCTGAGTGTGCATGGCCCCATTTGTGGTCATGGTATGCAAGGTGGCTACCCATAATCCTTTTATCATGCTACCTACACCTTGGTACTGTTCCTGTCTGTGGTAAACCATAGCTGATCTGTGCAACTGGTGGTATGTGTACAAGTGTTGTAATGGCAGCTGTCTTTTGAGGCTAGATCACTAAGGACACATGCAGGTTCTGTCCTTCTATCTCTTGGATCATCCATTCCTTTTTATTTATTATTGTTGTTATTTTGATTACTGAGGAACAGTTTCATTCTATAACATGAAGAGCCCAGCCTGGCCTTAAACTTGTAATTTTTCTACTTCAGCTATAATTTATTTTAAAAAATTACTGTTTTAGGACAATTTATTATGCAGCAATAGAAGACAGTGCCCCAAATGTCAACCTCCTTGACCACATCTAATCTCCACTCACATTCTTCTCTGCAGTCTGGCTTAGCTCGCGATCTTTCTTCTGGCTCCTTCCGCCTGAAATCTTCTTTGCCTATCTATTGAGAATTGAATCCCTGGTCAAGTCTTCATGTGACCACAGCTGAATGGATAAACTCAACATGACTGCAACCATCTTGAGTAGTAACTGCTGTCATATCTCCCGAGTAGCCCTCCCTGTTTTCTCCTACACAATTTTCCAATGAACTATAAATAGATAAAACTATATAGATAAAATAATATGTGGAGCTTTATAATTGGAAACTTGTTATTTGATCATACCTTTAGGCAAACCAGGGACATTCCAGCTGGGATGATGTCACTTTTGTCCATACCACAAATAATTCTGAACTAAACTATATAGATCCAAAGTATGCATCCCTCCTCCCTACCAAAATTGTATGAATCCAACTGGTCTCATAGCCTACCAGGACCTTGTTTCCATTCGTAAGTCATCCTCAATAAAATTGTACTCTTGTGCCTGTCTCTCTTTTTTCTATCTTGCAGCACTTAGAGACTGGCTCTGAAACACTAGGACTGAGTTGCTTCGAAGCAAAAGCTCTGTGCAGCATCTTAACTGCAGCCTCATGAGAAACCCAGAGCAGCAATGCTAAATTCTTGGTTCTACAAAGCTGTGAGATGTTTTATTTTGTTTACGCACTAGGGATCACCAAGTTACATCCCATCCTTACTTTTAAATTTTATTTTGAGATAGGGTCTTCTAAGTTGTTCAGCTAGCTTCAAATATGTGATCCTCCCCCGCCTTCAAGTCTTTGCTTAAATATCACTTTTTCAGTGAGACCATCCTCCACAAATTCACTTAAAACCACATCATTTCCTCTCATCTTGGCTCTTCTGATACCCACTTTCCTCTATATCTTTATCTTTCTTTTGTAGTTCTTACAAATTTATTATCTTATATAATCTGTTTGTGTTTTCTCTCCCCTGATACACAGGAGAATACCAGTTCCACCTAGATAGAGATCTCTGTGCTTTGTTCACTGATACCAGGTATAATAAAAAATATTTACATTGTGTCTTAGTTACTTTTTACTCGTTGCTGGGACAAATACCCGATACTCAAAATGAAGGAAGGAAAGGTTTATTTAGCTCACAGTTGCTGGAGGTTTCAGTCCATATTCGGCCGGTCCAAGGCTGAGTGGAACAGAGCAGAGGGCATCCAGTTCATGGTGGCAGAACAACCAACTCAACCAACTCACCGGAGCAGAGAGTAACAGCCCTCTAAAAAGTCTTTGTGCTCAGTCACTCTGACGTGGGCCCATTGTGCCCTAGGGTGGAACCAATCATACCCCAGGATGGGCCCTTGATCCCACTGTAGGGAGGAGCCAATTGTAACACATAATCCTAGTGGATCATGACTCATGTCTCAAACTCTAGAAGTCCCCGCCCCATGATTGCATGAGGCTTTGGGGGGACAACTAGACATAA
>PVKN010009312.1:0-12357 GCA_004027915.1 Capromys pilorides
AGAATAAAAGTGGGTCTGATAGACCCACTTTATTTATGTTTATGCTCCTTGATGACAAAGTTAGTCTTGTGCCCCAAGTAACTGCATTAGGTCTGTAAATTTCTTGGAGAATTTGACAGTATATCTATCAGGGACTGAGATTTTCTTTGTTAGTAGGTTTTTAGTTACATCTTCAATTTTATTGACTGATACTGGTTTATTAATAATTTTTATATATTTAAATTCACCTTTGGTAATTCAAATGTATCCAGGAATCTCTTGTTTCATTTTCCATCTTACTAGAATTTAGGTTCTTGAAGTAGTTATTGATGATTTTCTGGATTTTTATGGGACCTATTGTGATTTCACCCTTTTTGTTCTTAATTGCATGGATTTTGGAGGGCTTTTTCCCTTTTTTTTATGAGGTTGGCTAAGGATTTGTCAGTTATATTTAATCTGTGAAAGAACAAATTCCTGATTCATTGGTTCTTTGTAGTTTTCTTAGTCTTTAATACATAGCTAGTGTGCTGTTTTATTTTTGTAAAGGCTTTTCTTCAAAGCTTATGAATTCTCACTTTACTTATGGTACTATATGGGCCATACTTACTAAGCATATTTCTACAACTGAGGTTTATTTTTGATAAGTTAAAGACATAAAGCCAATAATCGCCTTTAATTGATGGATGTTCTTCTGGCCTTGCAGAAACAGGTTGTAAACTTCCCTGGCTACTGATATTCAGCAGTATTCCAATTCTTGCATGGGTTTTGGTCAGATTGGATATTGATAGTAGCATTATCAGTAATTGATTCATTTACAATAGAATTATTTACATTTTTAAAGTAATTTTATTTTTTATAAAATACAGTAAGTAATATGTTATAAAATTTTAAAACATATTTAGCAAAAAAGCGTTCTATCCCTAACACTTGGCCACCAGTTCTGTGCTTTGGTAATGTTACAGCTCGCCAGTGAAGAGCACCAGGAACAGATCTGTAGTCCGAGTTCAGTTTAATTTAATTTAGTTTGTTGCAGAAAAGATTGCCATGCACCTGCAGAACTATGGGACACAACAGAATGAAGGAGTTAGGAGGAGGACAGGAAAGGTGCAGAGCTGTGGGCAGTTGTGGAGTAAGGCTAGCATGAATGTCGGTAGCCTGGCAGGGCTGGCTGAAAGCATTGACTTGAGGGACTTGCCAGAGCAGTGGCTCTGCGTTTCATCCATTCCATCTCCAGAAAAGGCACTGTTATTTTAGTTTGTCTGTGGTCTTGGAGCAGACATGTTTGGGTGGGCTGATGTTTAGAAAAGGGGTCTTGCACTAACATGTTCTGTGATGTTCATTGTGGTTTCCATCTGTTTTGCACATCTTAGTATTCTGAGCATTTCTGAGCAGTTTGTGGTTTCTGTTTAAGTCTCAATCTCTGCTTCTGATCATTCTTCAGCTACACTGAAAGGTTTGCAATGTAGAGGAAGAGCAGTTAAGATCCATACTGTTATTTGGTAGGTTTTGAATGTTATCAGTCTTTTGATGGTAGATATTTTTGCTGTCTGTAATACTATACCTCTGTGCTCTTTATTCTTTGATGATCACTTGTTGTTTCACCTGGCCTGACAGTGGCTGCACAGCAGCATTTAAGACTCCGGAGATCATATATTTGGTATGCACAAAGGACAGAAACTCAGACAAGAACTGTTATTGAAGTTTTGAATAGAGCTTCCATATAACACATGTATTTGGATCTTTCTTTCACAAAAACTTTTTAAGTTTTAAAAAAATCTGAATGTGCATTGTCCGGCGTTACAAGTTTCTGAATAACTGGTCTGATATTTGATGCTTGTCAGTTGTATATACCAGGGCCAGGAGTCTTAGATCTGCCTCTCACCCATTACCAAATCTTATAATGTCTGAAAGTTTAAGCCACAGTATTTCCTGTGTGCCATCTTAGTAATTCTTGGTTGTTTACAAGTGTAACTTAAATCTAAGGTTGAATTTTTAAATATTACTGGTTAGAATTAGCCTGGAGTGCAGCTGTTAGTTTGAGAAATTATTTATTTAAGTATAAAAACTAATTTACATAGGAAAAGTGATCCACAATGGGATTACCTTTTTTTATTCTTGGTGGCATTTGTTACTAATTCCTTCTAATAAAGTTTATAAAAACTTAAAAAAATTGAAACGTAAACATAGAAAATAGAATGTCATCTGTAATCCAAAGACCTCTGCTTGCACTTCCATCATTTTCTTTCAGGTTTTATTACTCACTTGGAATATCATTATGATCATATTATATGTGTAATTATATATGCTGACTCCTTTAAATATATCTTCCGTGATGATGAAAGTAGAATAAGGTCATTGACAAAAAGTTGAAAGGAAAATAGAATAGAACAATGTAGAATCTTGTTACCTGCACCACTGCTTGAATATATTTCCTTACTGAATTTTCTAATGCAATTTAGGTCATGGTTTAGACCATACCGTATGTGTTTATTTGTAAGTGAATAGTGGACAGTTGTAGATATTAAATGTGGGATATTTTACTTATTATCTGGAAGGTTTTCATACTCTAACTTTTGAAAATGACTTATTGACTGTGCTATAGATGAATTTTTTTACTTGTAAATGTATCTTTAAAAGTTTTGTGTGAGGGGCTGGGGAGATAGCTCCATAGCACAAGTGCCTGCCTGGCAAGTGCAAGGTCGTGAGTTTGAACCCCGGTCCCGCCAAAAAAAAAAAAAAAAAAAGTTTTGTGTGAGCCTTGCATAGCGGTGCACTCCTGTAATCCCAGCACTCAAGAGGCTAAGACAGGAGGATCACTATGAGTTTGAGGCCAGTCTGGCCCACATAGTGAGTTGAAGATCAGTCAGAACTACATATCGAGACTTTGTTTTCAAAAAGAGAAAACAAAATTTATCTGATTGTATACATGAATACATACTTATAATTAATATTTAATAACGTAATTTTTAAAGCCTCATTGTCTGTCCAGATTGACTTATTCCCCCAAAAGCTACATTTTCACACATCTTACACAATATAATAGGTGGAGGATGGCAGTGTTTACATGTCCCTTGCCTCTTGCCCCTTGAGAAAAGACACCCATGGGTCTGCCATCCTAATGGGGAATAGTAGTTCAGGACACAAAATAAGTGTGAGAATAAATAGGTTTGGGGGGTGGGGTCCCAGGAATCGAACTCAGGATCTTGCACCTGCCAGGCAGGCACTATGCTGCTAAGCCATATCTCTGGCTAAATGAGAGAATAAAACAACACAATATGCCTCACCTTCCTCTTCCTTTGTTTACTATAATGACCATAACACCAGGTGTCTCAGCTAAAGATGGATAGTTTTGAGCCTCAGTGGTATTTTCTTGCTAAAACATTGATAGAAAGGGCTGTCTCACTATGTGAATTTTTTAAAATACAGAAAATAATTATTTTAGTTATAAAAAGTTTTATTGATTAATATATTTATGCTTTTAAAAATGAATATAACATTTTATTTATTATTTTATCTTGCTGGGGATTAGAATGAGGGCCTTGTGAGGAAAGTGTTGTACTGCTGAGCAACAATCCCTAGCTGTCCTGCTTTTGAGAAGAGAAAGGAGGAGACCAGTGGCAGCCTGGTAAATTTCCTAGCGATCCATGTGGTCTTCACCTAGGCTTGAAATCCCTGAAAGCAGCTTAGCTGGCTTTTATCATTGATGAGAGCCCCCTTCCCCCTTGCTGGAGAACTGGCTGTCTACAAGAGGCTGAGGTGGGTGCTGCAGTCACTTCTGTGGTTTTCTAATAGAGTTAAAGCGAATAACTTAAGTCCAGCTCAAATTCTAGGGGAGGAGAATAACATGCCAGTCATATTGCAAAAGAGTATTTGTGATGAGAAATACTGTTGCGGCCATTTTTGGAAGGCAGAATTTTGCTGTAGACAGTGTAGTAACAAAATTTAAAATAACCGAGATTTCCCAAAATTGGAGATTGGTTAAATAAATTATGATATCTATCTGATAAAATGTTATATGGTATTTTAAAGGTATCTGTGTGTGCTTTAACGCATTAAGATATTATTTGCCCAGATCAAAACTTCTTTTGCTAGTACACAGAACAGTGTTTGGGGCCAGCGAGATAGCTCAGTGGTCTTAAGTGCTTGCGTAGGCAAGCTTAAGCAGGCACAGGGGACTGGGGTTCACTCTCCAGCAGCATTGCATGCTGCACCAGCCCTGCCCTCACAGTGGGCTAAGCTGGCCAAAAAAGGAAGAGTGCAGAACAGTGTTTAACATGTAGTAATTCAGTATTACTACAGTTATCCCTCAGTATTTGTGGTGAACTGATTACAGAAATCCATGTAGATAACAAAATCTGTTAGTGCTCAATTCCTTATAGAAAGTGGTATATATTTAGCATATAACCTATGTTCATCCTCCTGTGTACTTTATATTATCTCTTGTAGTAGATTATTAACTGGTGATCAACTTGTTACACCCACCTGAATTAAACTAGCAAGGTGCTGGGTGTAGGACGCCCACTTGAGGATGGTTGCCAGCAGCATAAGAGGCAGATCTAGAGAAGCTGATGAGAGGCTGTTAGGGAAGCTCTTTTGGAGAAGCTGTTGGAAGCCACTAGTTCTCTTGGCTATTCTGCTGTATGACCTTGTCATGCTGGCTTTCCTGATGAACTTGGCTGTTCTTGTCAGAGGAGAAGCTTGGAACCTTGTTGTCACTGAGAATGACTATGGTTTATTTTAGGGGAGCTCTGGTCCCCATCTTGAGCATTGTTTCCTGGCTCTGGAGAGGAAAATGGTACGCTGCTGTGCCCTCTGGAGAAGCTTGTCATGTTGGCTTTCCTGATAGGAACTCAGCTTTCCTCATCACTGGAGGAGCTTGGGACCTCACTATTGCTGAGGACAGCTGTGGTACTTTTGTGGGGAGCTCTGATTCTTTCCTTGGAAGCATTGTTTCCTGGCTTCAGTTCAGATTCCTCAGCCTGCTAACACAGATCCTTTTCCCCACTGGCATAGACTTTCTAGCTTCCGCCAATGATTTTTGGGCCTTTCCGGTGCAGACTCATTAAGCAGGCCTCCATGAGACATTGTTGTGGGCTCTAAGCCCCAAATTTGATTCGTGAGAGGTATTGCTGTGGGCTGTAGGTTTTCAGCTGGATTCATGCAGGATATTAGGGTCCAGGCCCTCAGCTCTATTCTTTGGTTTTTAGTATGTGGACAGATTTCCTGCACTCTTTGTATGTGATTCTTTGGGTGGTTATAAAATAATCTTATAAAATGTGTCCTATATTGTATTGTTCCCTTGCAAAAACCCCAAACCATGACATCTCTCAACTACTTACAATACTTACTATAATGTAATTGCTATGTAGAGGGAATAATGACAAGAAGAAAAGTCTTTATCTTGTATCAGTACTAATACAGTTTATTTTCCCCTAATTTTTTTTGTACAGGGAATTGAACTCAAGACCTTGTGATTTCCAGACAGGCATTTGTGTGGAAGTGTTTGTGCTACTGAGATATATCCCTGGCCTTTTCCTGAACATTTTTGATGAGTGTTGTTTGAGTTCATGGATGTGAAACCTATGTTTACAGAGAACCAAATGTTCTTGAATGAATTCCTTGATGATAATTGTTGTTAGTCATTTATAATGTTTTCATCTTTATGGTACTGGCCATTGTTAGCCAGGTGGTATATGTTAAACTCGTGCTAAACTCCCAGGTCCTATCTGTAGTTTTTATAGGAAGAGTTTTCATTTCATTCTGTTTTTATGTGTTTTAGTTAGATATTGACAGTTCATTTGGGATGCTATAGTAGAATATCTTCATCTGGATAGATATAAATAACAGTGTCTTTTTTTAAAAAAATGTATTTAGTACAGGGTCTCACTGTGCACTTGAACTTGTAGTGATCTGCCTGTTTTCAGCCTCCCTAGCACTGGGATTATGGGCATGAGCCACCATGCCTAGTCTAGGTGATCAGCTCAGTGCTCCCGGGGGCAGGGCCAGTGAGGAATGTGGTGCATGTGGTGCTGGAGATCAAACCCTGGTCCCCATGCTTGCCTAAGTAGGTGCTTAGTCCACTGAGCTATTTCACCAGCCCAATAACAGTGACTTTTTACCCTTCTACAAGTTGAGAAGTCTGAAGTTGGTGTCAGCAGATGTAGAATATCAACTGTTTGATGAGGGCTGTGTTCCTTCTGTACAGTACCTTCCATGTGTCTTCACATGGGAGACAGGCTAGACAAGCTCTCTCAGGCCTCTTTTATAAGAGCACTAATCCCGTTGTAAGACAGAGTCCTTATGACCTCGTATCTCCCAGAGGCCTCACTCCTTAATACCACTACTTTGGGGATTAGGATTCAACATGTGAAGCTGGTGGGGGTTGGAGGAGGACACAAATACTCAAACCAGAACAGATGTTAAGAGATTGTGTTAGGACTTGTTTGTCATTTTAACAGAACCTTGACATTTAATAAATTTCAAATCAATAAAAAAAGTATACTTCTCATCAATAGTTTGTTGTTTGTATTTGTGTCCTTTTTGTTTATTTAGAATTGTGTGGGTTTTTTGCAGCTGAAAAATCAGAAAACATGACTATAATATAGTATTAAAGTTATTTGTAAACCTTAGGGACTATATCTCCTTAATATTTTGCCTGTAATAACTGATAATCTCATTTGGTAACAGCTTGAAAAATAAAAACCTATTTAGAATGGGCTCTTATGCAGAGATCTTACTGGAGGCATTGGTAACTTGGCTTCTGTGTGTGTGTGTGTGTGTGTGTGTGTGTGTGTCTGTGTGTGTATCTGTCTCTCTATGTCTCTGTCTGTCTGTCTCTGTCTCTATCTCTCTGACAAGATCTTGCTATGTAGTCCAGAGTGGGTTTGAATTCACTATGTAGCACAACTTGTCCTGCCTCAGTCTCCTGAGTGCTGGGATTACAGGCATATCACCATGCTTGGCTCTTTTTTCTCCTTTATGTAGAGAAAACATGACACATTATGTTTTCAGGAAATACTCCCAGCAGTAGCCCTAGTGTCACATGCTTTTACAAAGTTTTGCCACTTCACATTAATAGACAAAGTCTGTTACCTCTACCTTTAAACTTGGGCAAGCTTGTTACTACCCCCACCAGTTGACTATAGAGGAATGATGTGATAGGATTTTTTAGGCTGCAGTGTAAAAAGACAGAGCTTCTTCTGGGTGTGACGGTGAGCCCCTGAAGACCCAGCTACCTGGGAGGCTGACACGAAAGGATCGTTTAGCTTAGAAGTTTGATGCCAACCTAGGAAACATAGTGAGACCTCATCCCCGACAGGACAGGACAGGAACAGGAACAGAATGAGACCGCTTCCTCCTGGCCCTTTTTCTTGTGATGATTGGTCTTTTTGTTTGTTTGTTTATTTTGTTTTGAAACTAGGGATCAAACTTGGGATCTTATACTTGCCAGTCAGGTGTTTATGCCACTGAGCTATATCCTGGCCCCATGATGCTTGTTCTTAAACTCAGTCACCGTATTGGGGGAAGCTCAGTCATATGAAGGGGCTGTGTGTGTCTCTTCCCATCCAAAACCTAATTTAAGCCTCAGCCAACAGCTACCCTTAACCACCGGATATGTGAACAAGTGAGCAAGCGACCAGATAATCCTAAACTGGGCTGCAAGTGCCCAGCTAAGGGCCCAGATGTCGAGGACAAAGACAAGCCAGCGACACTGTGTCTGCGTTCATGGTTACCAGTTATGGTGGGAGATAACACCACAACTAGTTATTATTGTTTTAAGCCCACTAAGTTTTGGGGTAAATTGTCATGTCGCAATAGATAACTAGTACATACAATTTCTAGAGATCTACCATAGTGATACAGAGGACCTCCCAACCTGAAAGATATGTGGGATGATTTCATGTTCTCCAACACTGAATTTTAGGAACAGCAGAGGTTAAGAGCAGAATATATTTATTGAGGGAAAGAAAGCTTCTATGCAGAGAGGGACAGAAGGAGACCTGAGTAACTCACTGGGTTGCCAAGTAACCTGCCTTTTCTAGGGATATTTGTACAGCAAATCCATGAGGTGAAGCAGGTCTAAGGTGGGAAACATGCGAACTCTTAAGGTGGGCATGAGGCAGGACAAAACTATGATCAACCAGTAAGATTATAAGCCTGATTGCTCAGGTAAAAATGATTAAATGGGATCAGATGGGGAAGGGAGTTGAGTAACAAGTGCTCATGAATACAGAACAGGAGCTTTTCTTGTGGGAGATTGGTTAGTGAGTCTTCTTGGCTTTCTCAAGGCGATGGCTATCTTTGTAGAATAGCAATCCCTGATGTCCATTGGGGAGGTATATGGGCGCATTTGTTTCATCTTTTTTTTTTTTTTGGTCTTTTTGAAGCTGGGACTTTATGTGCTGTTCAGGTTGGCCTTTAGCTCATTTTGTGCCCCAGGCTGGTCTCAAAGATCTGCCTGCCTCAGCCTCCTAATGCTGGAATTGTAGATCACCACACCTGGCTTACATGTTTTAAATAGCCAAAAATTTGAAGAAGTGTGTCCAAATAATAGATATCCAAATGACTGAAACTATATCTCTGTGACAGGATACTTACCTAACATGCATGAGGCCCTAGGTTGAATTTCTAGTACTGAAAAAATTTCAGTGTTAACTATAGCAGGTTAGGAATCAGTGAATTGGAATAGTGTTTCTTAAGCCTAATGTGCACATTGTAGCCTGATTTTGATTTTCGAAGGTCTAAGCTAGCTACAGATATTGTGCATTTTCGACAACTTGCTCATGCTGGTGATTCTCAAACTATACTTTGGATAGCAGAGAATTTTAGGATGAAAGGTTGAGCAGTCTACTTCACCTGAAGTGAACACTTGGTAGCAGAATTGAACAATTTTGGCTGGGTTTGGCAGTATGCAGCTGTAGCTCAGCATTCCATAACCTAAGGCTAGAGGATTGTTGTGAGTTTAAGGCCAGTCTGGGCTATGTAGTGAATTCAAAGCCAGCCTAAACTGCATATTGAGACCCTTTTTCAACCAATTAACCAGCCAGCCAACCAACCATTTTTTAACCAAGCACAGGTTAGTTGTCTACTTGTCTAACGAAGAACACATAATAGCTCAGCAGATTAAAGTACCAGGTGCAGGGACCAGGGGTTCAATCTCTGGGCCTGCTGTGCCCGCCCTGCCCCTGGGGCCTGCTAAAATGACAGTTGAGACTGGGTGTGGTGGTGAGAACCTGTAATCCCAGCTCTTGGGAAGCTGTAAACAGGTGGACCACTACAAGTTCCATCTAGTAGTGAGACCCTGAACACCCTGTAAACCCTTCCCTAATTTACAAAAAAATATTTTTTTTTTTATTTGTTTAGGTAAATGGTTAGGAAGGAGATCTTTGAAAAAGTAGCATTTTAAGCAGGGAGTTTAGTCAAATAAAGTGAAACGTCCTGTGCATCAGTGCTCAGGCTAGTGCTGCGTTGTGTCCTTTGGTTACTTGAGGGTTGCAGTTCTTCCTTTAATGTAATTCTTGCAAACAAACAAATGGCATGGCTGTAAGCTGTGCCATTCATCCACAGACATGATAATTCAGGGCCCTTAAAGCTATAGTACTTACTTAGTTTGGATTTGAATGACAGAAAGTACAAGAAAACTAATAAAATATGATCACCTGATGATTGGTGAAGTTGCTGATTATCTTAAATTGTGATTTTACTTAAAATTCCCTTAACTGGGCTGGCGAGATGGCTCAGTAGTCTAAAGCGCCTGCTTCAGCAAGCTTAGGCAACCGCAGGGACCACGGTTCAATCCCTGGCACCACATGCTGCGCCAGCCCCACTCCCAGGGCAGGCTGAGCCGGCCATAACAAAGATAATAAATAAATAAATAAAGTTTAAAAAAAAAAAAAAAACTAGCAGAGAGGAAACATTTAAAAAAAATTCCCTTAACTATTTTTCTGCTCACTTCTTCTCTTTTCTTAATCTTTTTGTTGTTCTGGAGATTTAACCCAAAGTTTTAGCACTGTAATTCATCTCCGGCCATTTTTCGTTTTTTATTTTGAGACAAAGTTTTGCCAAGTTGCTTAATTTCCCGTCTGGGCTCAAATTGGCAGTCTTTCTGCCCAAACTTTCTGAGTGCTGAAGTAATAGGAATGAGCAATATGCTCCACTCTTTTTTTGAGACATGTTTGTGAAGTTGTTCATACAACCTTCCTGCCTCAGCTTCCCTAATAATTCCGATTATAGGCATGGACAGCAATCCCTAGTTTTTGTGTTTTGGGTTGTTTGCTTTTGGTGCAGGGAATTGAACTCAGGATTGCACTTGACAGGCAGGTTCTGTACCACTAAGTTCTATCCCAGGCCCCTCTAATTTTGGATTGGTTGTTTAAATCATGATCCTTGAGAGAAAGAAGGGTACTGTTAATAATTACATTAGGACAAAAAGCTGTAAACTTAGAATAGGCAAACAAGGATGTATTATCATTTTGTGCTTGAGACACATTTTGGGGAAAAAAGTTATTTAGAGTTTAATTTGAAGATTTGTGTCTGATCTTAGTCAGATTTCCTTGTTAGCCTTCACAAGTATATTTATGTTCTCAGAATATCACCAACCAACCTCAGTTCTAGTGTTTGTACAACTACCATTGTAAAAGAAAGAATACAGAATGTAGAGCTTCCTGGCTAGGCATGATGGCACACGTGTAATCCCAATACTGGGTAGGCTGAGGCAGGAGGATTGCTGCAAATCCAAGGCCAGCCTAGGCTACAAAGAAAGTTCAAGGCCAGCTTCAACTGCATGGTGAAACTCTGTGTCAAACACACACAGTTTAAGATTTCCTAGCATAGCTATGACTCACTAGAGAGAAGCTGAACTTGCTTCCTTAAAATTGGAGATTGGGGGCTGGAAAGATAGCTCCATGGCACAAGTGCCAGCCTGGCAAGTGCAAGGTCGTGAGTTTGAAGGTCGTGAATTTGAACCCCGGTTCCATAAATAAATAAATAAATAAATAAATAAATAAATAAATAAAATAAAATTGGAGATTGTCTGAAGGACAATGTAACTTTTTCCCAGTTGGTAGGTTTTCTTTTTACTGTTTTGCTGATTTCTTTTGATGTGCAGAAACTTCTAAAATAGATGAGATCCCAATTGTTAAATCTTTGAAGTATTTCCCATGTAGTTTCATTTTTGTTCTTGAGTTCTATACTTACCCCTGTGTCCTTAAGATTTCTACCTACTTTCTCCTCCAGAAGACTTAATATTTCAGTTTTAATATTTAAATCGTTGATTCATTTTGACTGTAGTTTTGTGCATGATGATAGGCGTGGGTCTGTTTGAAGCTTTTAACATGTGGAAAGCCAATTTTTCCAGCACCATTTATTAAAGAGGCCATCTTTATTCCAATGAATTTGTTTAGTCTCTTTGTTGAAGATACAAAATCAGGCCTCCAAAATTCAAAGACCCAATCCAAAAATGGGCACCTGAGATGAATATACTCTTCATAAATGAAGAGATACAAATGACAAATAAATATATGAAAAAATGCTGAGCATCATTAGTCATTCAAGAGATGCAAATTAAAACAGTGCTAAGGTACCATCTTACACCAGAATGAATGGCTATTATCAAGAAGTCAACCAGGACCAGTGAGATAGCTCAGCAGACTAAAGTGCCTAACTTAGGCAGGTGCAGGCAAGCACAGGGACTGCAGTTCAATCCCGGCACTGCCAGCCCCACCCCCAGTCTTGGTGTAGTGGTGCATGCCTGTAATCCAGTGCTGGGGAGGCTGCAAGCAGGAGGATCACCACCAGTGCAAGCTAAAGAAAAAGAAAGAGAAAGAGAAGGAGAGGAGGAGAAGAGATTCCTCAAAAAGCTAGAATTGGAGGTCCCATTCAAGCCAGCTATTCCCCCCTAGGTATTTTTCCAAAAGAGCTAAAATCATCATACCACAGTGATATATGTGTACCCATGTTTATAGCAGTACAGTTTGTCACAGCTAAATCTTGGAACAACCCAAATGCCCCTTAATTGAGGAATGGATAAAGATGTGGTATTTTTATACAATGGGGTATTACTGAGCTATAAAAAAGATAAATTTGAGGCTTTTGTAGATAAATGGATACAACTAGAGACTGTATTGGTAAGTGAAATAAATCAGACCCACATGTGCAAACATTGTATTGTCTCCCTAGTGTGAGAACCTGAAAGAGTAAACATAGTCTGAAAGGTACAATAGATACTGTGACAGGGAGAGAATTTTTTCATTAGGAAGGAAAAACTGGGATGAGGAAAAGGACAAAAAAGGGAAAAAAGATATATTTATGTGTAAATGCAGGATGATTTGCATAATCGTACTGCCAATTTTTGCTGTCTTTTGAAAAGAACAATACTTA
>PVKN010009312.1:12457-24035 GCA_004027915.1 Capromys pilorides
TTTTTTTTTTTTTTTTATTACTATTTTGTATTCTCTAAAAAGATAAAATAAAGCTGAAATTTTAGCCAGGTGTGGTAGCTGGCCTAGAATCCTAGCACTCCAGGAGGTTAAGGCAGGGGAACCACAAGTTCAAGCCCAGCTTGGGCAACTTGGCAACTATATCAAAATATAGAATACAAAGTGCTAGGATGGAGCCCACTGTGAAGGTTCCAGGTTCAGTCTCCAGTGCTGCCATGAACATGTATGTAATAAAGTAGGAAACTGGTGTTCCCTGTTTGGAGGATGCTGCTTTATTTGCCTAGTCTAAAAGTCTTCTTGCAACTTCCTGTACCACACGTTGCTCCTCTGAGTTTCCTGACTCCACTGTTCTCCTTTTCCTTGCTGGAACATAGCCTCCTCATTCCATTTCAACCTTGCTTTTGCTTTCATTTAACTAATTGACTTGCTTTATTTGTTTTGTTTTAAGTAAATTGCAACTGAGGAACCTGAGGGGAAGGGAACAGTTCTCTGAGTTGTTTCTTTCAGAGCACTTTAAATTGTCATCTCTGTTTACATTGCTTTTATCATATATAAAGAAAATGTGTTTTTTTGCAAATTGTACTTTGATTACAACTGAGTAGTTCTGGAGGAAAGAAGGAAGAGGAAGAGAAGGTAGTAATTTTGATTTTTTTTTTTCTCTTTTTAGGACAGGATCTCACTGTGCTGTTCATGCTGGCCTTGAGCTCATGTTGTAGCCCAGGCTGTTTTGGAACTCACAATGATCCTCCTAATTCAGCCTCCCAAGTGCTAGAATTACAGGTGTGGGCCACTACACAGGCAGTTTTGATGATTTTATAGTACTAGGGGCTGAACCCAGGACCTTGTGCATGATGGGCAAGCAGTATATCACTGAACTAAGTCCGTATCCCTTCTTATTTTCTTTATTTGGATTGATTGATTGATAGACTGATTGAGACAGACCAGGGAGATAGCTCAGCAGTATAAGTGCCTGCCTGGCACAAGCAAGGTCCTGAGTTTGATCTCCGGTACCAGGGGAGAAGATACTATTTATTGAGATGCTTTGTTGTGCATTGAATGCTGACTTCAAATTCATGGCATTCCTCCTGCTTCAGCCTCCCAAGCTCTAGGGGTACAGGCGTGTACCACCATGCTGGGCCCCTGACCCCTTTTAAATTTTATTTTGAGAGAGAGTTGCTTAATTGTGTAGACTGGGCTTGAATTTGTGGTCCTCCTATTTGAGTCTTTCAAGAAGCAGGGATTGCAGGTTTTGACCACTGTGTCCCATTTCTGCCTTTGTCCCTCTCCCCTTTCTTTTCCAGTGCTGCAGATCAAACATGCTAGGCAAGTACTCTACCTACCACTAAGCTAAACTCCTAACCCAAGTTTTATTCCTTTTTTTTTTTTTTAAAAAAAGGCACCATCATATCTTAATTTTTTTAATTTTTGTTGTTCTTATTGATAAAAGGTCTTGCTGCAGTTAAGACTTGTAATGATATTCCTGTCTCAGCCTCCCCAGTGCTGGGATTATAGGTGTGTGCCATCATATCTGGTTTTGGGGCTGGCATGGTGTGGCATATGGTATCAGTGATCAAAAACATGTCCTTGTGCTTGCCAGACAGAAGTTTAGACCTCTGGGCTGTCTCCTCAGCCCCCAATTTTATTCATTTTTTAAAAATGTGTTTAGTACAGGGTCTACAGGGTCTCATTGTGCAGATTGGATTTGTCAGGGTCCTCCTGTTTACAGCCTCCCAAGTGCTGGTATTACAGTCAAACGCCACCACATCCAGTCTCAATTGCTGTCTCAGTGTGCCCTGGAGGCAGGGCTGGCATGGCAGGCCTAGGGATCAAACCCTGGCCCCTGTGTCTGCCTAAGCAGGTACTTTAATCCGCTGAGCTATCTGGCTGGCCCTTCCAGTTTTATTCTTAACACCTTTTCCACGGAAAGATAAAGATGTTATTCTTTAATACTTTATTATACTTTATTGTTCCCTGAATCAGCTTCAAGTCTTTTATATTTGTATAAGCCAGGCGTGGTAGTGCATGCCTGTAATTCCAGCACTTGGGAGGCTGAGGTAGGAGGATCCGTGCAAGCTGAGACCAGCCTGGGCTGTAAAAGTGAGCTCAGAGCCAGCCTGAACTGCATAGTGAGACCCTGTCTCAAAAAAAAAAAAAAAAAAAAAGTCTTTCATGTTTGTATATAAAACATTATAATTTATACATACACATATTTGTAAAATGACTGACTTTAACTGTCAACTTTTCAAATGTTAGAATCGATCACTTATGATAGTATATTACAATTTTTCCTCACATAGTTCTAGAGCTATGGATATGAAATTATGATTAGATTTTACTTGTCACATAAATGTGTTCATGATTGTAACTTATACATTTGAGTATTTTAAATTTTTTTTCTCTTCCACCAGCTGTCCCTTTTCCTCCAACTCACCGACTGACTTTGAAGGAAGTATTTGAGAGTGGGAAACCTAAAATTGATATTTTGAAAAACCATTTGGTAAAGGAAGGCCGACTAGAAGAGGATGTAGCTTTAAAGATAATCAACGATGGGGCTGCTATCCTGAGACAGGAGAAGACTATGATAGAAGTGGATGCGCCAGTTACAGGTGTGTCAAGTATTGTGTGGTGGTGCTTAGATGTGAGCTAATTCTGAAAAATGATTATATTATAAATAACTAAAATGTGATATGATTATTTTTCTATGAAATGTGAGACAGTCTCAGGATTAGCTAGAATGTTTTTGTTCTTTAAAATTTTGAATATCTAATATTTTCAGTAGAACTTCTTTAATACCCATGATCGACTATATTTTTATACAGTCCAAACAAAAACTCATATGATTTAAATTAAAAGGTAAGCTATGATTTTATTGATGTACCACCTTTTTTTAAGAAAGACATAATTTTTCAACTGACACGTCACTTTTTTTTCTAGTGTGCGGAGACATTCATGGACAATTCTTTGACTTGATGAAGCTGTTTGAAGTTGGGGGATCACCTAGCAACACACGCTACCTCTTTCTGGGTGACTATGTTGACAGAGGCTATTTCTGTATAGAGGTAAAATTCAACCTAGATACTCTGGACCTGTTATTTACCTTAAGAAAAAAAGATTTACTTCCCATTCTCTAGAAGAAATAAAAATGTGCAACCCTGCCCTTAGAGCTGCTGAGGGCAACTGAGACTGGGCATCGTGGCCTACCTATAATCCCAGCTCTTGGGAGACTGTAAACAGGCAGATCACTATAAGTCTAATCTAGTAGAAAGACCCTGAACACCCTGTAGATCCTTCCCTAAAATGAAAAATAAAGTAAAATAAAAAGTATGATTGAATTTATAAGCTTTGTTACTTTCAATAGTTAAAGCAATAGAGAAATATTTTACCTATTATAAAAAACAAATTCTATTTTTTTAGCCAGTAGAAAACTTGGCATATGTAGGCTGTATTAACCCAGTTTAAAAAATAAATTAAGTATTTACTAACCTTTCTTCTTTCAAGATTCTATGCAGGCTATAAAGACAAATTTCCTTTCACCCTAAACATGGTTTAGGTTAGTTGACCTTAATTATAAAACCATAAGTTGTTAAACTACAATTAACTTGTCTGTTAACTGCCAAAGGTAAATAAGCAGGCACTTGTCTTATTGTAGGAATAATTCGTGGTACTGTTGTATATAGTAAACATTTAATAAATATTTGCTGAAGAGAAAAAAAATGAATTGCAGTTAGTGAACCTACAATTTATTTTTATACATTTTGAAAATTGAATGATAGAAACATGATTAACATTAAACACAAATATAAGGCGTTGGCTAGATAGCTCAGCAAACTAAAGCACCTGCAGCAGCCAGGGTTCAATCCCCCAGCATGCTGTGCCAGCCCTGCTCCCATCCCCATTCCCGGGGTGCACTGAGATGGTGATTGACACTGGGCGTGGTGGCACATGCCTGTAATTACAGCGCCTGGGAGTCTGAAAACAGGAGGATCAGTATGAGTCCCATCTGTGTAGTGAGACCCTGTACATCCTGTACCAAATACATAAAATATATAGCTTTTATTTGTAAGAAGGATTATACAACTATTTTAGAACTTAATCCAAGGACTTCAGTACTCTGTGACCACAGCACATTTATATTTAACCTCCACTGATTCAGAAGCTGAAGAACTTTTGAGACAGTGAGGGTAATCAGATGTGTACCCTGATACACATGAGATGAGAAGCTGGGTCTCCTTGTTGGGTTTTGCTGCCTTTAGCCCTGCCTGCCTCTCGCGTAAGAGTCTCAGTACTATGAGCTAAAGGTTTCTTGTTTGTGTATCATCACTGCTGACTACACATATGTACCTCATCAGTGTTTGAAGGAGCATCAGGAAAAGTACACAAGATCAGTAGGTTTTATTTCTTCATTTGATAGGCAAACTGAGTTATGAATCAGAAAAGTTTAGTTTTATCTGCAGTGCCTAAAATTCATTTTGTGTAAAATATGAGGATAAAAGTTAATGGTATAGGGCTCGGGAGGCAGCTCGGTGGCAGAAGCGCCTGCCTGACAAGTGCAAGGACTCAGATTTGATCCCCAATACAGCATGCTGTACTGGCCCCAGAACCCCAGGCACCCAGTGTTGGCCCTAAAACCAGGCATGATGGCTCACCCCTATAATCCTAGTGCTGGGGAGGCTGAGGCAGGAGGATCACTACAAGTCTGAACTGTGTAGTGAGACCCTGTATCAAATTAAATAAATGAAAAATTAAAAAGTTCTTAGTACAAACTAAGAGAACATGTCTATCTTCTCCACTGCACATTTTCCTGAAAAGTAGGTCAATGCTTTCAATGAAAGAGTTTGAATTCATTAATATACTCAATGAAGTATGTATTTAAAATCCACTATGAGTTGGATGTGGTGGTGCATGCTTATAATCCCAGTACTCAGGAGGACAAGGCAGGAGGATCCCTGTGAATTTGAGGCCAGCGTAGGCAACACAGTGAGTTTAAAGCCAGTAGGGACTCTATAGGGAGACCCTATCGCAAGGGAAAAAAAATCCACAATGAAATATATATATATATATATATATATATATATATATATATATATATATATATGTTGTATTTAGAATATATTATGCATTATTTTCCTTGTCAACATTTCTTGATGAGTGTTAACTTTATAGCAGGGTATATAGGAATGAAGTAAAATAAAATAAAGAATAGGACTTAGTTGTGTGTGGTATCACAAGTCTGTAATCCCAGCACTCTGGGAGGCTCAGGTAGAAGCATTGCAAGTTTGATTCCAGCCTGGGGAACTTAGTTGTCGTAAAATAAAAAGGGCTGGAGATGTAGCTCAGTGCTGGGGTCAACCCTTAGCACCACACACACACATACACATGCATGCACGCATGTACACACACACACACACACAGAAAGAAGAAAAGAATAAAAACAGATTCATGGTCTCTGAAGGAAGTGACAAGCTAAGGGAACAGGTAGAAAAGGTGCACTTACAAATAGATATGGGATGTTCTTTATTATGAACAGTATTGACTTTTGGCACAGTCTCCTAACAAACAGTAAACACTCAGTATTTTTAAATGAATGAATAAATCATGCTTTATATTTGGTTTTATTCTGTTTATGGTTTGCTAACTTGAAGAGGTTTTCTGGAGTAACTTAAAAGATAAGTGAATTGGAATTTTGAGATAACAATACTATTTTATACAAGTTTTAAAGCTGAATTGTGTGATGTATCTAGTTTTAGAAGTTGCTTAATATTATAGCACTAAGGCTATAAAAACATCTATGGGCCACAGATTAGTCCAACATGATACAAGCGTATACATGAAAGGTAACTTTTTACCAACCTTTTAGTGACCATGAATGTGGTGGTGGTTTTTGTCAGAAGAAATAAGGTCATAGAATCCTTAATAAAAATTGTCATACATAGTTCATTTTTTGTAGAAAATTTGGAGATTCAGGGTCTAAGAAAACAAAGATTTTCTATAAATCAGAGACAATTACTGTTAACATTTTATTTTAGTTTTGTGATGCTAGGGATCAAACCAGAGCTTTGTGCATGCTAACCATATGCTCTACCACTGAGCTATACTCCCAGTCCTGTCACTTTCTGCTGTCTCTTTTTCTTATATTTTTATGTATTCTGTTTTTAAATAAAACTAGAATCATTTTATGATTTTCTGTTGCGGGGAGGAGTGTTTTGAGATGAGTTCTCTATGTAGTTTATTTGTATGTTTTCTGGTAGTAGGAATTGAACTCAGGACCTCATGCTTTCCAGCTAGGCACTGTGCCGCTGAGCTATATGGCCCCAACCTTCTCATTATGTAATTTAAGCTGACCTTGAACTTTATGTTGCCTAGGTTGGCCACAACTTATCATGCTGTTCCCGTTTCAGCTTCCTGAGTGCTGAGATTACAGGCATGTCCACCTCACTGAGCAACGTGTATTTCTTTCTATTAAATATTGTATTAAATTCATTTTTCTCTACCATTAAATTTTCTCCAATAGTGTAGTTAATGGTATAAATGCCATAGTTTATCTTACCACTCTTCTTTAGGTTGTAAGGTTTATAGCAAGTATTGCTTATTGCCTGTCTTTTCCTTTCTTTCCTAACAAAATCCCAATTAGGGTTGCAAGGAGAACACTTGATTTTAAGGAAGAGTGGCCTTTATCTCAGGCCTGTTAATGAATTCTTGTTGGCCTGAATTAGTTAAGGCAATTTGTTTTTTGTCACATGTGGTGGCTCTAGGGATAAACACAGTATCCTCTTTTACCTAGTAGTAACCTGTGAAACAGTCAGTGGGATGTGGTTTGGTTTGTTTTTGGAACATTTTCTTTTTGGATAAAAAGCCTTTACACAGTGAAATTTTTCTTTTCTTTTCTTTCTTTCTTTCTTTTTTTTTTTTTTTTTATTATGGCCAGCTCAGCCTGCCCTGGAGGTAGGGCTAGCACAGCATGTGGTGCCAGGGATCAAACCCCGGTCCCTGTGGTTGCCGAAGCTTGCCTAAGCAGGTGCTTTAGACTGCTGAGCCATCTTGCTGGCCCCATACACAGTGCAATCTTACTGATGCCCTAACGTGTCCTATAGCAGCTGTTTGGTGACTATGAGGAGGAAATGTGCACAAAAGGGCCAGAAGCAGATCTCCTATCAGTGGTGGAGCTCTTGCCTGCCATGCGTGAGGCTTTAGATTTGATGCTAGAATTAAGGGACGGGGGTTGCAGATGTGCTCTGAATCCCAGAGATGGGGAGGGCCTACTTTACTGGGGCCATTGTTAAGCCAGTCCATCCAACCTGGACATCTTCTCTCCAGACTTCTTGTTTTATGTAATGTTTAAGTGGCTTTATTATTTGTGTAACATTTTGTTAGATTTTATATCATTTTCACTGTGAGCAATATAAGGTTACTCCGATTATTCCTGTTCTGCTGAGTGTGGTGGCACACACCTGTAATTCCAGCATTTAGGAGGCTGAGGCAGGAGAACAGGCGAAAGTTTGAAGCTAGCCTGGTAGCTACATAGTAAGTTCAAGGTCAGCCTGGACTACAAAGTGAGACCCTACCTCAAAACAAAAACAAAAACAAAAAAGAATAAACCCAAACTATTCCAGTTAACATCTTTTTAAAATATCTTTAAACTTCCAGGGAGATAGCTCCCTGCATAAGCACCTGCCTGGCAAACACAAGGTCCTGAGTTTGATCACCAGTACCAAAAAACAAAAACAAAAACAAAATCCTGAATAGTGTGTCTGATAGTTCAGATTTTTATAAGTGAAGTAACTGAGTCAGAGTAGAACATTTTTAAGACTTCTGATAAATATTGATAATTTTCCAAAAATGTTATTTCTCTCATTTCTTCTTTATAGACTTAATAATTTCATTAGAGCCTACATCAGAGAATCAAAGCATGGTGAATGCACTGCTCTTTCCTGAGCGTGTAGGCTTTGATTAATACAACAGGGATTGATCCAAATGCCACTGATAAAACAGAATAGTAAAGATTCACTTTTGTTTGAGTCTTTTGATACTCCTTCCTCATTTGTAGCTAAAGTGTTTTCTCTATGGTAAAGAAAACTAAATTTGGGCTGGGGAAATAGCTCAGGGGCACAAGTGCCTGCCTGGCAAGTGCAAGGTCCTGAGTTCAATCCCAGTTCTGCAAAAAAAAAAAAAAAAAAAAAGAAAAGAAAAGAAAACTAAACTTAATTTTTTTTAAATTGACTATACAAGAAAAGAAAGAGTAACTTTTTATCATGAGACTTTTTTTTTTTTCTTTTTGGTACTGGGGGTTGAACCCAGAGCACTCTGCTACTGCATTATATCCATACCCCTTTTTATTTTCTAAATTTAAAACTTTAAAATTTACTTATTTTTCCTTTTTTAAAAACAATTTTTGAGACAAGGTCTTGCTGTACAGTTCAGGCTGGCCTTGAGCTCATTTTGTAGCCCAGATTGGTCTCCCAACTCCCACCTATCCACCTACCTCAACCTCCCCAGTGCTCAGATTACAGTGTGCACCACCATGCCTAGCTGAGTCCCAGAATTCCTCCCCCCCCCCAAATACTGGGAATCTAACCCAGGATCTTACACTTGCTAGGCAGGTGCTTATGCTGCTGAACTGTATCCTCAGCACATCCTAGAAGTATTAAATGTGTAAAAACCAAGTATCAGTGCCTCAACCAGGAAATAAAGACACAGAGAACCAATAAATTACTCAGTTTGAGGATTGACCTTTTTTTTCTTATTTTATCTTAAAGATGACTTCCAATTTATAGTAACAAAGTTCAAAGTAATTTTTGTTCACAAAAAAGATTTAGTAAATGACTTCTGCCAATAAGAAATATTCCTATTTCTTTAACATCACTGAAGGAAAAAGTAGGGACTCTTAAGTTTTTTATTTTGAGACAAAGTTTTACTAAATTGCCCTGGCTGAGTTTGAACTTGTCACATGTTAGTCTTTCAAATTCTTATTATAATCAGCTTTAGTATAATAACTCTTATTATAATTAGTCTCTGTCTGTTTCTGTCTGTCTTTGTCTGTGTGTCTCTGTCTCTGTCTGCCTGTCCCTCCCTCCCTCCATCCCCCCCCCCCTCCTTCAGTGCCTGGAAAGATTACAGTTATTCACCACCACACATTGCTATATAACATATAAGAGATGTTAAATATATACAAGCGCACTTGCATATTTATCTTAAAAATTAGTATACTTGCTAGGTGTGACCGCACACACCTATATAACTCCAGTACTCAGAAGGCTGAGGCAGGAAGATCACTGCAAGTTTGAGGCCAGCCTGGGCTCTGTAGTAACTTCAGGGCAGCCTGAGCTACAGAAAGACTTTGTCTCAAAAAAAAAAAAGGGCTGGAAAGATAGCTCAGTGGCCTAAGTGCTTGCCTGGCAAGCACAAGGTCCTGAGTTTCAGCCCCAGTTCCTTAAAAAAAAGTGGACCTATTACTATATACTGTCCTTTCATTGCTACTTTATTTGTTTCTCTCATATTTTGACGTTTTTTCAATATCAAATATTATTCAGTATCTTCTGTTTTAGTATCTTAGCTTTAAATATAGGATAATGAAATAATATTTTTCTTGGTTTACGTCATGAGGATTTTTTTTAGGGCTTGCATTTTGTTAGTAGTTTTTAATATAATTTGATTAAAGAATATGATTTGAATAATAGTTATTCTTTAAAATTTGTCTTTGTGCTGCCATACAGAGGTGTTTGTGACAGGTTTATATGTATGAAAAGAATGTGAGGGCCTGGGAGATAGCTCAGTGGTATAGGCATCTTCCTGCCTGGTGAACGTAAGGTCTTGAATTTGATCCCCATTACCAAAAGGAAAGGAAAAGAAAGGATGTGCTTTCTGTATTTATTGAATTATTCTCTATAACTTTGATTTTTTTTTATTTTACAGTGCTAGAAATTGAACTTGCATCCTTGCACTGCTGGGCAAATGCTCTCCCACAGACCTGCATCCTTAGTTGTACTCTTTTTTTTTTTTTATTGCAGTACTGGGACTTGAACTTAGGACTCTGCACTTGACAGGCAGGGGCTTATCCTACCCTGTTTTTTATGTGCTTGAATTGTTGATTATTTTTAGAGTTGTGTGGAAATTTCCAACGACAAGCATTGATCTGTTTCTTAACCATAGGTCCCTCAGTTGTTTGTGCTTTGAGGCTCTATGAATCTATGTGTTTCATGAAGAGTATATATAATTGGTCTCCGTTATTTGTGGATTCTGTATTTGTGAATATGCTGAAATTTATCCTTAACTGCAAGATCAATACTCACGGTACTTTTATAGTCACTGGCAGACATGCAGAGTGGTGAAGTTTGAGTCTCCTAGGGTACATATTCCCAGTTGAAGCAACATTTTGGTCTTTTTTTTAGTTCTCACAGTGTGAGCAAGTGTCCTTTTTATCATTTACTTAGTGCCAGACTTTTTGTCTTTTTTTGCTTTTACTGCTTGTAGTAGCAATCACAAAATGGAAGGCTGGGGCAGAAGGACTCCCAAGATGAAGCCCAACCTATGCAATTTGGCATTTTGTGTGATATTATCTCAAAGTGCAAAATAAAAAGAGCTGAGTTGGGGATATAACTCAGTGCAGAGGTCCTGGGTCTATTTCCAGTACTATTTAGAAAAACAGTGGCTTTCAAGTGTAGTGCAGAAGTTCTGTGTAATGTTAAGGGCAAGAAGGCTATGATGTACCTTATGGAGGAGAAATATGTGTTATGTAACCTTTGTGCCAGCATGAGTGATAAAGCTATTATCCTTGAGTTTAATATTGATGAGTGGGCAATATGTGTTACATAGGGAGTCTTTAAATAGAAGCACACGTAAAACAAGGTTATGTATGGTTAAGCTGACAAAGCAGTCATGGTCGAGAGGCTTGCAGGTGGCCAGGTGGAATGGTGCAATCTGTAATCCCAGCACTTTTGGAAGATGAGGCAAGAAGATGGCAAAGTTGATCCTCCTGGACAATTTAGCAAGACCCTGCTCCCAGATAAATTAATGATAAATAAAAGGCTAATGATATAGCTCAGTGATGAAGTACCTCTGGGTTAGATCTCCAGTGTCACAAAAACAAACTAACAAACCAATAAAGCCTTGCAGAAGCCTTGTGTTTCTACTAAGAGCAGTAGTGGCTATGGAGATGGAACCTTGCCTGCCTGGGCTACGTCCTGCCTCTCACCAGTGTGCAGAGCCCCTGTGCTACATGGAAGTCTTCACCTTTTCATTTCATTGATACAGGAACTGTTACTTTGGCCATCATTTCATTCATAATTACTTGCATGTGTACAATAATTTTGAAATATTTTCAAAATTTCTGTATATATTTATCATAGGTAGATCTTGTCACTGCTTATCTCTGCTAAATACATTTTTCTGAACCTTTAACTTTTTAATTTTTATTTTTTATCCATTTTAATGAGAGAAAGAGATAACATAGTAGTGAAACAGTTTCAAAACAAGTTAGCAGGATGGTTATAATTAATACCATGCACATTGTTGTCTTTATAGTAGTTATTCAGAGGAAAAGGTGCAGACCTGGTATCTTGTCTAA
>PVKN010009313.1:0-23935 GCA_004027915.1 Capromys pilorides
CTCACTTTAACTTACAACAACGAAAGGGCTTTTTTCTTCCAGTTAAATTATTCTGGAAAGAAAGTTCTTATTCCTCACTTTTGCTCACACTTAAATCTTGAAGCCTTTCTATTAAAACTGCACAAATAAATGAGTATCATCATGCAGCAATAGGAAATGAGTTTCATTCTTTTCATGTATAGCCTTATTTTAAGTGGACATGTCATAAGAATAGTTTTATCTAGTGCTTTTCTTTTCTTTCTTTCTTTTTTGAAAAGAAATACACCTTTTCTGAAATGAATTTAAACTTCCTCCTAAATGCAGGGCTGAAATCCTAACTTTAAAAAATATAACCTTACTGGTTAATAGTGGTTTAACTGTTTTAGGTCAGCTAGTTCTCTTTGGTGAAAATAACCGTTCCTTTCCTTTTACCCTTCTCCGTATTGCTCTGTCATAGCAATGGGTCCCTGAGCATCCCCTTTGTCATTGTAGGTTTCTTGCTTTTGAGGGCCTGGTTTAATAGGAGCCTATTCTTGTCAGCTGATGACTGACTAGTTCTTTCTATTTTTTTGGGTCATCATGAAGCTGTTTACTTCTGAAGCCCGTAATATTAACTGTTTACCTCTAGTTTTGAAGACTTAAAATAGTGGAACCCTCCTTTCTGCTCCTAGGCCTTGGCCTCCTGCCAGATGTCTTCATCTTAGCATGGTTATAGGTTTTGGTAGGTTCCAGGACATGTTCTGAGCTCCTTGAAACCACGCTTGTGATCCCCAGAAGCACACTGCGTTAGAAACTTCAAATGAAACTGCCATATTCAGCCCATTAGTCTTCCCTTGTCATGTAGGGCATAGAGTTGAGCTGATAATTGATCTCTTAGGGCTGTGGTGGTGAACCTATGGCATGTGTGCCGCAGTGGGCACATGGAGCTCTCTCTCCGGGCACGTGAGCCATGTGTATGATTGCAAAGTGCATTTGGGTTTGGGATTGAAGTTTGGGCATTTATCTTTAAAATGTTTATCATCATTGTCTTAATTCAATTGTTTTAAAACATGACTACAAACCTGGTAAGGTGTTTGTATGTGAAATTGTAAGCCAGATGTACTAGAAGTTTACATGTTAAATTATAATCCAGTATGGATGTTCCTGTAAGCAAACCTAGCAGAAGGTGCTGCATAATCAGACTTTGTCTCAAAAAGACAAAAAAAAAAAAAAAAAAAAAAAAAGAAGGTGCTTCTGAAACCAGTCATAACCCTTGGTACTTGAGAAGCAGCTTGATATTTTCTATATTGTTCTAATTAAAAGAAAAACCTGGGTTTTTTGACCAAGATAGCTTTTACCGGGGTGAAAAAGGATAAGACCAGACAGTGGGGTTTTGTGAGGTCTCTTAAATTTGATCTCCTTGTTTTCCATCTATCTCTCTTTTTTATGTTCTCCCAGAATCAAACGGAGCAAACCGTTATCCTAGCCAGGACTTCCATTTTTAAAAATTTGTTATGTTTTTAAAGTGCTAGAGATTGAACCTAGTGCCTTTGAATGGAGCAACAACCCCAGGCCTTAACAGTTTTTTGTTTTTTTTTTCTTTAAAAAATTTTGAAACAGGGTATTGCTAAGTGTCTAGATTGGGCTTGAATTTGTAATTATCCTCCCTCAGCCTCCCAGAGCCCTGGGACTATAGACTTTGAAATGCATCCCCAGAATGTTGAAAAAATATTCTGTTTTGTGGTAGGGTCTCACGAATTTGGATTAAAATTTGTGAACCTTTTACCTCCTGAGTAAGCGGCCTGCTCCACTATGCTGGACTAAGGTCTTCCTTTTGCCATAGGCCAAATGCTTTCTTTTTATAGGGAAAGTCCATGGTGCAAACACTCAGCCCTTGACGTGGCAGTGGTCACTACCCAGAATGGAAATTGCTTTACTTTTTTAAAAATATCATTCCCAAACACTGATTAGGATAAAGTTCTTATGTGAGATTTTTAGTCATTTTTTTTTTTCTACTTTGAAAAAAGAATGGATGAGTAAAAGCAGAGATAGTGCTGCCATTTTGTTATATTCTGTCGCAAGAGGTATGTTTGGATTATTTATGATATTAATAATTCTTTTTTTAATAGATTTCTTGTGTTGGATTATGGTGCCCCTAGTGGAAAAAGGTATGTTCTGACAGATTTTCACTCTCTAGGTCCATCATTTCTAGGAGAGTTTCTTCAAATTACTGTTTTATATGAGGTTTTAAAAAAATATATGAGTATTGGGGAAAAAAAAAAGAGAAAAGAGATATTGCTGTCTAGATGGCTCATGTGGCACTCTGGTTAAGGCTTGCAAATGTAAGCGACAAGTGAAGCTACTTTGCCTGATCTGCAGAAGCTCTCTTTATGCAGCAGTTACTTCATCTTCTTTTATGAACATGAAATATTGCCCGGAGAATTTAAGAGTTTGTTCCTTTCTGATTATGTTTATTGAAATGATTATTGTCTCTTGCTAGCTGGCTTCGTAACTAGTGTGCACCTTCTCCAGCCCTTCCAGGAGAACCCTCTAGTTTCCATTAAAGAGTTTTATGGGGATTCCCCACATGTCAGATTTCACACAGTCGCTATGCGAGCTTTTGGTAAAGGCTTTGAACGCAGTGCCAAGGCCTCCCACTAATGCTTTTATGGACTTTGGTCCCCCATCTGGGGAAGCCCCACAGTGGAGGACTGTGGGTGAGGTGCTGTCAAATACTGTAGGAGCGAAGGCTGCAGCCTGTCTTGCTTAGCTGTGATGTTGCCAGGGAGTGTAAGCAGAGCCGCAAAACACGCCAGATGCTGGCAGCTTTTAAACAGTGACCCCTATTTTGAGAATATTCACTTCATTACATTTTTGGGAGAAATTCAAATCACAAATAAGTCTATAATTAATTTGAATGCTCACTTCAAGATTTGGCTCTAGTGAGTTATTGTTTTCCATGTGCTACCAAACAAAAAAAACCACAACCAAACATTTTAATGTGTTCTTTCGAGGAGAGAGAGCTCCTTGTGGTTATCCCTGAACATTTAGTCCTGGAATAATGCACACAATGTTGTGTGATTTGTTATCTCTTTTCCTCTGAGAAGGTTACGTACCTATGTTTTTACCTGTATTAATCATCAATTTCATGTGTCTACCCTTAAAAAAAGTAACATTTCCGAATTTTAAGAAAAAGTTGCAGGTAGAATTGAAATTTCTTCTCCTTGAGGACTGTTTTTTTCTCAGCCTCTAGGAATCTGCCTGGCATTTGGAACTTGTCTTTTCGCTCCAGCTGAAAACAGGCTGTTTTTGTGGTACAGTTAAGACCTCAGAGAGTACTGCTGTCTCGGTGAATGCAGACATGTATCCACAAGTGTCCCAGCCACACTCTGAGTAGACCTGTGTCCTGTAGGACACAACCTGCCTCCGTGAAGGATGGTGGTGGTAAAGGACATGCTGATATTTTTGTGAATTTTGATAATTATCTTTGGAAGTTGATGAAGGAGAAAAATAAGAGTTTTATTTTGCAAATTTAAACATACTGATCTCTAAAGTGATTCTGATATTTCAAAGAATCTTGAATTAGCAATTCCTTATGAAAAATAAAAGTTTTTTTCTTTATAGAAATGAGTTTTGTATGTGTGTAGCATGTGGTTATTTATTATGAGTACGTGTGGGTATAACATTCTGAGATGCTCTTTTCTTGTATTATTAATACAATAGCAACATACAATGTAGAAAATGAACCACAAATAAAACATGATGTGCATTAAGTGTATAGTTAGTTTGAGTTACAGACTGCAGAATTCCAACAGTCTAGTAATGTTTTGTTAACACATGTTTTTTTTCTGTTCTTTCAAAGTTGATTATAAGATTACAAAAGCTGAGGTAGAGAAGAAATCTGTTAATTTCCTCAGCATTGTGATGTCAAATCTTCATCTAAATTATACAATTATTTATCTTATACAAGATAATCCCAGACAGCATGCTATTACTTGCTGTGTGAAAAATTAGTCCTGAAAGCCAGATTTAGTCTCTGGGTATGTCTTGATATGTCTTTAGCTTGAATTAGAATCAAATTAACACTTACTGTCAGGGATGAGTGTTAGCTACCTATAAAGCTCCCGTGACCTTGATTGTTCCTTCCTTAATGAAACCTGAAGTGATGCAGTTTTTATGCACTTGTCCATGCTTCTTCCTGGAATGTACCAGGTGCAGTCCTCTGCTTGGGGTGCTCACCCCAGGTGCTCTGCCTGGTGCTCACCCTGCCTCTGGGCTGCCCCTGAGTCCTGCACCCTGGTGGATGAACTTTTTGCTTTGTACACTTTTCACTGTGGGGCTCAAAAATGCTGCAAGGTGTTCTGTGGGTAGTTAATCTTTGTACAACATATTTTTCTTCATCAGATATTTTTCTTTGTAATTGTTGAATCTCTTCATGTACCTTTCTGCTATATGTGATAGTGAGGTTTTAAATTAAAGATGAAACTGTTGTTTCTGTAATAGAACACATAATAGTGCTTATTTTAAAGTAATATGATCAGTTGACATAGCTTATTTCTGATTAATTCATACACATAGATACAGTATATGTACTGTAACCACACATTTGCTCAGTAATTGTATGAGTTTTTATCACACTCATCCGTCACATGTAGCATAGTTTTATTCCTATTTGTAGGTGAAAACTGAGTTTTAAGCGTTTGACACCTATCCTGCAGTCATAGCAGAGATAAGCAAAGTTAGGATATGAATGGAACAAATTTGTATACATTGAAATCTTATGTTTTAAAAGGAAATATCAACACTCTCATGTTTGTGAAATTGAAGGCACTATTTAGATGTTTTCATTCACTTTTGGTCATCACTGGTGTGTGAGTTACAGAAGCCAATCTAGATAGCTGCTGAACAGTAGACATGCACTCATTGTTGAATCAGTTAGTTCTATTGCCCTTGGTTTGAGTTCTGGCATTTTCGCTGGATACCAGGTTGAACTGTCTTGGCCCTAAGATCCTCAGATTGAGTAATAATGATTTCATATTCATCATTCTTTTAGCCAAGGCTTTGTTCACATGAAGTCATTTCTAAGAGTTATTTTTATAGAATTGATAAAATCAGACACATTCTTGTTAGAACTGGAATAACAGGAGGAGGGGGTAGTTACCAAACTTTCTCTCCTTGTTTTGTCCCTTCCCCTAGGTGCAGTTTGAAATGTACTAGATTAGATAATCTTTCAATTTAAAGATAATTTGGGCTCTAGATTTCTGACTGTGACTTTCTGAGAGCTCTATTTGGACTTGATCTTAAGGAAAGCTATAACAGGGAGTTCAATAGCAGAGTGAGTAAACTGTTCTTCAAGTCTGGTGGCGTTTGGCATTGGTTTGCTTTCAGCTATTGTGGGATCCAACTTAAGAATGTTATGTCTTGACTAGTTGTTTTGGGGACCATGGTGTTTACTTTCATTCTTGGAAGAAACCCGTGGCCTTTCTGACAATGACTTTTCTCTCCCTTTGGCAATAAAAACATTTACTTGAAACATTTTTGTTACTCTTGTTTGGCAACTGTTACTGGTTTTCTCTTTTTCTCTAGGACAGGCACTGGTGAAAGCAGAGCTTCAAAATCTTGAGACCATCCTATCAGCTGAATAATTTTTTTGCTTTACATTTTAATTATTCAAAATTACAAAAGTTGGGAGTGATCATAAAGGGTTGACAACTTAAAGGAAGACCTACTGGCAACTACTTTAATTAGATATAAAGACATATTGGAGGTAATTTGCCTCTTTTGTGTAGCCTGCAACCACTTCTGAAAATAGGGCCTATGACAAAGAGCAGAGAGAAGTTCCACGTGCAGGAGCAGTGTGTCCAGCCTGGTCTGGTGGCTAGACTGTTCAGCTGCTTTCCCAGCACTCATTTGTCCCTTCTGTCCTCTCAAGCAGTCTATGGTATCATCAAGGCTTTGCAAATTTTCAGCGAACCTGACCTCACCTCCCAATGTAATGTACATCAAAACAATTAGTGTTACCCATGCTTCTGCCATAGCAATCTATGTAGGGTGGCTGTGTGATTTAACTACCTCAGAGAGTGACTAGTGAAAGTTGGGAATTCCATTGTCAGGAGTTGCTGACCACTCTCTTGGAGTCACAGGCTAAACAATATAGTAGAAAAAGGAAAATGAACTGAATAGTTCTTTGTTTGTTTGAATCACTGGGTTAAGACTACCTTAAACCCATACTTAACTTTTTAGCTATGTGGGCTAGTAAATCTCCCTTTTGGGTTAGTTACTTTGAGTAATTCATTGCTTCTGATGAAATTTTGTCTGCTGCATCAATGACTTTGGTATTTTTGCCTGGACCTTCCTAATTTAGTTGCTTTTCCTAGAAGTGAAACCTGCCTGGTTAGATCTTAATTTCCTTGCCCATGAAGGACAGATATTTTTTATTGGGCTGTAGAAAATACCTGCTAGATCGCTTATTCCTGCTCTGCTTCCAGTAACCTGATCTTGTATCTGTTAGGTAATTTGCTGACCTCCTTCCTCTTATTTCGGAGGACTATGCTGCCACCACTCAGACTCCAATGGTATTAGGAAAGTGACTTATATCTTATCAACATAAATGTCATATACTTCTAGTTAATTTCACAACCCTTTTCTACCTCAGGAATATAATTCTGGAAAGAATCAGATTTCAAAAATAGGTAGCTAGAGTAATGATGAGTAGCCACTTTCCCAGTAATCTATAATTCTGAAATGATATAAAAGTATAGTGAAGCTAGGACTTAATGATGCTAAAGATAAAAGGTCTGTGTTGATACAAATCACTGAATCTTACTGTTGTCTTTCTTAATCATATACCGGCTTCCTAACCGTATCTGACTGAATCCTAAGTGATACCAGTTATTAAATTAATCTTTGAAGAGATTTGCAGATCAGCCCAAATCTTCCACACAGTGCTGGAAAAACAACTGGGGGAAGATTCCATAAACATTCTAAATTCATATTAAATCCATATGTAAAGAATAATGCAGATATGCTTTGAATCTTAGACATGGTACTGTGGAGTTTTTAATGAGAGTTTGGCAATCTATAAGGACTTTTACCATCTATTTTCAAAGATATGCAGAAAAACAAAATAGATTTTTTGGAGGTGAATGGGTGGTGATGGTGTTGGAGTGCTGGTGAAACTTTTATTGGCTTGTATCAGGTGGGGACTGGTGGTGATGAGTGTTGTAAGAACTCAGCTAATGAAACTTGCAGCTACCTAGTTTCATACATTGAAAGCACCAGTTTCTGTTCTCCCTTTTTTTCTCAATTTCTTTCTGTCTCCACTCTCCACCCTCCTTTCTCCCCTTGCCTCCTTCGCAGTGACAGTGTAGGTAGTGTGAGTCAATGAGGGATGACTGGGACGTACTACAAAGAAGTAGTTGTGCCCCCTAGACTGTACTGACTGTATATTTTATATTATACTCTACTTAGTCTTATGCATAAAGACATATTACATGATCATATTTAAGCACTATATTTGTCTAATTTTTGTTACATTTGATAGCTAGAATTTTTTTGGTATTTCCCTATATTCTGAAACATAAATTAAAATATGTTTAAATTGTAGTTTTTATTTAAAGCCAACCACAATATTAACTCAAAGGAGTTGGCCCTGAAGCTCAGATGCATCTGCCATACTGAGTGGGTGCTCTGGGGACCTGCCTTGTTTTGTTTCTCTCAAGCACACCTTGTTAAATTTGGTGATCATGTCCAAAGTCAGCAATGCATGCTGAGTTGTGTGAGTTATTTGGCTATATATTAGGTTGCATGTTTCAAAGGTGTCACTATTTTCATTGAATCCTATAGTGTTATATTGATTTATATAGTGTCTATGTATGTGAATTATAAATGGCTACCTTTGCTTTAACAGTTGAAAACTAATAGTTAAAAATAGTAATTTTGTATATACATGGGTGAAAATCTAGTAGATGGCATTTAGAAAACAGATGAACTTAAGTTACCTTAGGTAATTAATTACCTTTAAAATTTTTTTAAAAGCCATTTCATTTATTTTTAAGCTTAATCATGGGTTAGCTTTCCCTTGGTAGAATAATAGGAGTTACTTTAAAAATACATTTTCTTTCTTAAAATTAATCTAATATTTAAAGTTTTTATGGTCTTTTTTAATGTTATGTATAATGCATTTTTCCAATTTCTTAATTTGCGCTGCCAGTACCCGGTGAACTCAGGTGTTTTGGACACAAGTGTAAGTCACAGAGTTATGGCATAAAGAAGGCCAGTAAAAGCTCTACTGGAAAGACTAGTTTGTTCATTTCTTATGGGTCACTGATGAATTGATCTGGCTCTAACCTGTATTAACAGGTTAACATTTTCCATTAAACCCAGCAAATATGGGCTGTGTTACTATGATTCAATCATCAGGCTCTTCTGGATGAGAAATGGCTGTGGCACATTTTCTCTCCTTATGGGATCAATAGATTACTACTAGGAAAATCAAAAGCAAAAGTAAATAACATTTGAGACACAACAGAGGAGCTATACAAGGCAGAGGCGCTCTGTGTGGGCTCAGTGGCACAGGGTCAGGGGTGGGTGGGGAAAGGAGCTGTCAGCATGGAGGAACCAAGGAAATTAAGAAGCCATGTTTGAGAGTCTTATTAAAGAATCAAGTAGCCTCTGGGTGAGAGGAGATGGAGTGAAGTGCATTCCATTGGCAGAAGCAGCATGTGTAATGTTAGAGGGGCCAGGAATTGGGGAGGTAGAAAATAAAATTCCAGAATAACAGGCCTGAAATAGTTGTGCATGAAGCAAACTGCCATGTAATGGGGCTTAAATGCCAGGCCCAAGAGTGTTCCCTTAATTTGCCAGGCAGGGGATAAAAGCAGTAACTTGGAACTGGGCTTTATATAGAGCAGTTGAAACTCTGCTTGGGAAGACCTGCAGTGCACTCATGAGTTACCCAGGGATAGTAAAGGGCCTCAGTGCAGGGTGACAGAGGTGGTGGAAGAAAGACACAGCGCTTGACTCATGAGTGTGTGGAATCCATTGTATCTGATAACTAACTGCAGAGAGAGGGTGAGCGAACCTGATGCTAAGGCTGACTCCTCAATTTTGGGACTGGATGTCCGGATTTTAACAGAAATGGAAAAATCAGAAATTGCTATGTTGGAAAGAAATGTGAGAATTTGTAAAATGGATTTAAATTCTTTTATTGGGTAATCCTACTAGATGAAGTCTCACTGATGATTATGTAGGTTTGTAATGTTAGTACCTCAAGTCTGAGTATGTGAAATCTTTTTTTTCCCACTGATTATCAATCTTTAATACAATTATTTGTCTATTTATTTTTTTTATTTTTAAAGAGAGTACAAAATAGTATTAAAACAGAAAAAATTACAATGGTACAAAACTTCTTTCTTTCTTTTTTTGTACGGGGTCTATAGCGTCTCACCATGTAGATTGGACTCCTAGTGAGTCTCCTGTCTTCAGCCTCCCAAGCGCTGGGATTATAGGTATGCACCACCACGCCCAGTCTCAGTCACCATTTAAGCATGCCCTGGGGGCAGCAGGGCTGGCACAATGTGCTGGGGACTGAACCCTGGCCGCTGCACTCTGACTAAGCAGGTGCTTTAGTCTGCTGAACTGTGGCCCTAAGCCTCCTTATTTTCTATTATTTGTCTTTTATTTTGATCTTTAAATTATTTACACTTTGAATTTCTCATGTAAGAGTAACCACGCAGGGCTGGGAAGATAGCACAGTGGCATAAGTGCTTACCTTGCAAGCACAAGGTCCCAGGTTTGATCCTAGGTACCACAAAAAAGTAAAACAAAACAACAATGAAAAAAGAGTAACCATGCAGCATGTAAGCTTCTGTGTCTGATTTATTTCACGTGGCATCACAGTCTTAGGAGGTATATATGTTTTCCTCAATCTGACTAAATTCATCCTTCTTCATGGCTGAGTAGCACGGCATTGTGTGCACACACCACACTTTTTTTATCCATGCAACTGTTGATGGACATGTAGGCTGTTTCCAGATTTAGTTATTTACCATGAATGTGCTCTTGTTAACAGAGTTTTACGTGTATCACTGTAATATGTGCATGATATCTTTAACTCTTTTGAGAAGACACCTACAAGGAGAATAGTGGTTCCAATGACATTTCTAATTTTAGTACAACCTCTAATCTCCATAGTGGTTGTACTTGTCTACTTGCCACCACAATGCAGAAGTGTTCTTTTTATCCTGCAGCGTCACCACTATTTGTTGCTTTTTGAGTGATAGACATTCTTTCTGGAGGATGAAATATCTCACTGCTCTTTTAATTTGCATTTTTTTAACCGCTTGTCTGATAGCTCCATTTATGATTGGGTCTTTATTCTGTGGTATATAATTTTTGAGTTCTTTGTATCTTAGTCATATATCTGGCAGATTTTTTCCCAATCTGTAGATTGTCTTTTTGCTCTGTTTCATGTGTTTGCTGTGCAGTAACTATTTAATTTGATATAATTCCATTTGTTAATTCTTTGTGTTATTTCTTGAGCAACTAGAGTTTTGTTCAGAAAGTTTGTGCCTTATTTGTGTTTCTCTAACCACATGACCCGTAGTTAGCTGCCAGGGTCTTGAGAATCTAGCTGAAGCTTACAGGGTGCCGCATTCCCTGCTGCTGCAAATGAGCTCTCTGCCACCTGTGCTCCTGTAACACAGTGCTGAACTGCAAGACAGTGTCCTGTGATCATTTACTTTCTGATTGAGTGTTATTCTCTGAGTGTTCATAGATAGTGACTATAATTTTTTATGCCATGTATATTCCTCATATATATATTTGGTACAGGGTCTCACTACATTGCTGGGACTCATTGTGAGCCTCCTGTGTTCAGTCTCCCCAGCTCTCAGATTATAAGTGTGTACCACCATTCCTGGACTCAGTGTCCAGCTCAGTGTGCCCAAAGACGAAGCTGGTGCCACATGTAGTGCTGGGGATCAGATCCTGGTCCTTGCACTTGCCTAAGCAGATGCTTAGTCTGTTGAGCTATCTTGCCAGCCCAAGAAACCAAATTCTGATCAATAAAACCTACATTGTATTTTGAAGGAACTCCTTGCCTAGTGAGAAATTTTATGAGTTCACATAATATTAAAAATATTAAACAGTTATGCTATGAGCTATTAAAACTCATGTCTTTCAGGTTGGAAGTTATTATAATATCTCAAGGCTATGTCTCCAAGTTATATAATGAAAGTACCCAGAAATTATCAAAGTGTGCAGCCATATTTCTTTGAAATAAGGCCACCTTTTTGACAGTTGCACTATTTGTAGTGCTTTAGTAAACTTTTATTGACTCTTTAAAACTTCACTCTATCTTTTGGCAGTTTTATGAAGACTCAGAGTGAGGATATGTTAAATTTCTGGACATGCTCTTGGCCTTGAAAGGGGCATGAGAATCATTGCTTTGTTTCTTTTCCTTTCTGAAGCTATTGTACCAATTTCTATTATCTAGCAAAGCTTCAAATAATTCTAGCCTCTGACAATGCTTTAGAACTAATTCACTAATAGCTAATTTGAAAACCAGTCTTTCACCCTCTAAGACAATTTGAGAAGGCATACCGCATTTTTAAGAAATTGGGCTGACTATTTTATGAGCTACCAGATTTTAAATGCTATTGCACCATAATTTTGCTCATAATAAGGGAGAAAATGGTGTTGGAAATAATTAGTGACTTTTCCTGACACTTAACATTACAAATGACTGTGTAGTACAGACTTCTATATCACTTGAAACAGTGCTTGCTGTTATTAACTTTGTGATGGCTGGACAGTTTGTAACTAGGTTTTCAGTTGTTTGCTCAGAGCTCTGCAGACTGAGGATGGAGCAGTTGTGTAGGGAGCTCTGAGGGGAAGCAGAAAAAGAGGGGACAGGCTCAGGGAAAGCTCTGCAGGCCTGGTATCTCACAATCTTTAATCATATCAGCTGCTTTTTGTGCTGTGAACTAGAGGTCTTTAAAAAAATCATATTAGGGTAAAATATTTTGAAAGCCATTGGTTTACTTGATGCAGATACTCAAGGAAATTACCCTTGGTAGTTCAGTAGATGCATAAAGACAGAAAATATGCAGTATTTATTTCAGTAGCTTCGCTTTTTCTGTGCCATCTATAGTGACAATCTCAAAGATAGTGGGGGAGGGGGTGGAGCTGGATGGTTCTAGGTTTCAGGCAAGCAGAGTGTCCTGTCATCACTGCTGCTCTCCATCAGATAGATTCAGTTCTTGTTGATGCTTCCATGGTCCGTGAAGAGAATCTGGACACGTAGGCCTGACAGGGAGATGGAATGGAGACCTTTAAGCTTCTGGGAGCCAGGGGAAGGCTGACGAGCTTGCCTGCATCCCTGTGTTCACATCCCAGTTCTGAAGACTTCTGTGCCAGGGAGACCAAGGCAGGCCAGTGTTTTATAGGGTTTTTAAAAATAGTTTTATAGATTTTGGCCCAAACTTGCTTCAGATGAAAAGTAAATGCTTCAGGGTGCTGATCTTTGCTCTGACTTCCACTCCCTTTCTTTTGGTCCCTTATTTCTCTCCCCTGACCCAAATGGGCTTATCCCAGGTGCAAAATCCAGGTCATTCCCATAGTAACTACACAAACAGAGAGCAGAGGAGTGCCTTTTACTGCATCTTGATGAAGATGGGAGGACCTACTATGGCATACTTAAAGGTCACATTGTGTACTACATGATGGGTACAGAGAGGCTCTTAGAGGTAGGCTGGAATGGCCTTTTCCTGAGAAAAAAGAAAATGCTTACGAAGGAGATATAATGACTATTGTTGACCTAGGGTAACTGTATTTTTTGAAACACTTTAAAAGTTTGCCAGTGATGGTTCAAAATACTGTTAAAAAAAAAAAAACCTACTTTCAAAATGACATTTTTAAAGGGAAAATATAACTGTCACTTTGAAGGATGGGATTCTCTTCAGCAGAGCTAGTAAAAATATCCATGGCCATGTGTGAAACAGGTTTAGGGCCATTTGTCATAAATAAATGAGTTTGTCAAATACATACACTCAAATATATACACACACACCTCTTTGCCTCAGAGGAGAAATTCCAGAGCCATAGATAAAGGAATATTGACATTTTTACAACACAGCTCACAATTAAATAGATTTTATATTAATATACATATTAATAAGAGATAGTAGCTGAAGAACAGGGATTAATTATATGGGAAGGAAAGACAGCCTGGAGGTTTCCAAGTGGCTGGACCTGGTGGTAACTGAGGGTCTTCGTGGCAGGGTGGTAGAGAAGATGGCCCTTCATCCTGTCAGTGACTGGCAGGAAGCGCCACACTCAGGAATGACACAGTGGCTCCAGCTGTCTCCATGACCTTGAAGGCTTTATTTCTAATTTTGAAGGTGATTTGCATTCATAATAATTATGTTTAATTTTAATCCCACCATAAATAACTTGTGTATCCTCTCGAGTACTTTTTCTTTTTGGTATATATGTACATATTTTATATAATATAATGTCTGTATACTTTAAAATTGGAATCTTACATGTATTGTTTGTGAGCTGTATTTTTATTTAATTCACTTAAAAATTCTTCTTTATATGTCTATCATAATCTGGAAATTTTATTTGCCATTAAATACTCCTTAGAAACATGGTGCCTAAAGACTTCTAATGTTCTGTGTTATAATTTGTTAAACCAGTTTTTTATTGTGTAGTACTTGGTTTTTGCTATTGTAAATAATGTTAAATCTCTTCCCCCCCCCTTCTCTCTCTATATATATATTTGGTACAGGGTCTCAGTACACAGTGCAGACACACAATGAACATCCTGTTTTCAGACTCCCCAGCGCAGCATTTATAGGCATGTGCTATCATGCCCAGTCTCCTGTGCCTGACTCAGAGCCCCCAGGAGTGGGGCTGGCATGGCATATGGTGCCAGGGATTGAACATTAGTCTCTGCACTTTCCTAAGCAGGCATTTAGTTCACTGAGCTGTCTCGACAGCCCTAAATCAATATTTATATCTCTAGTTCTTTTCTACTTCAGTATTTCTGATGACTTTCTGAAGAAAATTTTCAGAAATATCATTAAATTGAGGATTATTGCAATGTGATTGTATTGAATGGGGAAAATTAGGTGACCTTTAGCTTTTATAGAGCACAAAGAATAAGATATCCAGAGACAATGTGGGACGTAATTCTGGCACCTGTCTTTTCAGCAGCTCAGTATGCCAGACAGACTTTACATGGTGTAGATTTAACGTCACTGTACTGTAGGTGCGCCAAGGTTGCCAGCGTGCAGTGGCCACTTGTTAGAGGGAGATAATGTCGCTGTGCATGGAGGCTTGTCTGCCCTGTTACTTAGCTGAACATTATCCTCAGAGGTGTCAGAGGTCTCTGCATACCCACTCCTACATGTGAAGTAGTGTTCTGAGCAGATTTCCTTGTGGATCCTGTGTTAGTGGTGCTGAACAATACTGCGCTGTACAGTGACGTTAGGAAGAGGACAGGGGACATCTCATAGAAAAGAAGATTCTTAGATGAAGTAGAGGGGTAACCCCTGGTGTTGGAACAGTCAATTGACTTTGCCTTTACTGAGTTTCAAACTATGGATGATACGTGGCTCTTTCGGATATGCCTGCAGTAGCTGACAGCCTGTGCAGTGAAAGAGAACCGATGATTCCCTTCCCATGTCCTTCCTGCTTCTTCGTTGTCTCTTTCTGCTTCTTCGTTGTCTCTTTCTGCTTCTCTGCATGTGTACATACATGTGTGCACACATGTGACTTTTCAAGCATGTGAATTGGTTCATTTTGGTCATTTGTAACATAACCAGTATTTAGACAAGTGTTTAATCTTCCCATGAAATACTGCGGAGTCTGCCCTATGAAATCATTGGTTTCTCTTCAGTGCTAAGTCATGGCAAATTAGCATCTTTTTTAGTTTGATTTTTGTAGAGTGTTAAATGCTATTTAAGTTTTTCTTAGATATGAAGCCATTTATTTTTCTCCTAATCACTTAAAATAGCATGAACTAATCAACTGGGGTTTTTCTCCTTTTTTATGAATTCACCAATTTACCTCTGACTCACGTGCATTTTTCTGCTTTTAGGTCAGCGGGAACTTTTCCCAGCCTTGTTTTCTTTTTTCCTCCCATTCCTAATTCCTCTGAGGAACAAATGGCAGCATAGTTGAGTGCTAGAAACTTGTTGCTGAAGGTGCTAACCTAAACATCAGGGCCAGGATACGACTGAGACTTAATAGACTAATTAATTTGTCTACTGCATCCTGGCCTGGGAATTATACACAATGGGCTGTACTTATGGAACCTAGGGCCTGGGATCCAGGGCAGAGAAAATGCAACTTTTGTGTGTTTTTACACCAACATGAAATTAATACTGAGTTCTTTTAGAAAATAGATTTTGGAAGTGGGGCCTTATTCTATCAGGTTTCTCTAAGTATGATATTGTAAGATTCTGAGCGCTGCTTTGTTTTAGTTCTTCTATGTATGGTGTTCTAAATTAGATCTCCTTTACTTGATCGAATATGGATACACTACTGAAGCACAGTTGTATAGGTTACTACAGTTTTCTGTATTCTAATACAGTGTATTTTATAAGTCACAGGAAAAAGTATGAACTTGAAGCCTGAATGGCATTTTGAAAAGTTTGTGTTACGAATGCTTTACTTTGGTGTATTCATTCTTTTTTTCAGTAATATTAGCTTTGTTTCCTTTTGTATTCCTTTTCTTTATTCTGCATCTTAGAGTTTAAATGTGTTTGGAGAGCAATTAACATTTGGCTTCAACTGTGTCAATGACACTGCATAGAAGTGGAGTTGAATAAATTGATGTGTATTGGTCTGCCAAGTTACTACGATTTAGATCCTACTCACAGAACTACTAAATAAACTCTATCCTGTTAGGATTTCATTTAGAATGATGTTTTAAAATGTCAATAGCTTAAGAGTTTGGAAGTATTTGTTAGACCAACAGATGCATGTTGAGTGCAACCGGGCACTTCTCTAGGCATTGTTGGCAAAGTGGCCAACAAGTATGGCATTTCCCAGTTCTTCCCAGAGAAATATGAGAAAATGTAGAACAGGCAAAAAAATGGAAGAGTGAAAGGGTAGAGAGTAATTCTGTGTGTGTGCGTGTGTGTGTGTGTGTGTGTGTGTGTGTGTTTGTGTGCATCCAGCAATGTATTAACCACAATATTTAGAGAATGGTTTCAGGTAGGTAAATTTAGAGTTCAGAGCTCAGCACTGAGCTGGTAGCCTCTTCATACATGCCAGCTTCACTGAGTTATTGGTAATAACTTTTTCTGAAGGAATACATAAGATATCCTATGCTTCTCAGTACAGGCATAGTGCTTGGCACATTGTAGTCACTCAGAGGCTGTGAGCAAGATTAGCAGAATAGGTAAAAGTAGGTATATGACTTAAGGAGCAAATGTGTCTACTTTTCAAAGTTATTAAGTTGCATCCAGGAGTGGAGTGATGTTTTGGTATTCATTTTGTTGTTGCTAAAATTGAACAAAAATCACACGTTATATTTTTCCCCTATAGCTCTTTCTTATTTCTTTATGTCACAGGTCTTAAAGCCACCAAGAGTGTGGATGCACCTGATGTGATGTCCCTTACATAAATAAGTAAGAAAAGATTGCTTTATGACAGAATTTTAAAATAAAAAAATTATGACAGCATTTTATATTATAGATATTAGCAGCATATTTATCTGGCTAGCATTCTAAATCAATACATATTTGTCAGGACAGTTCAACTCTTAGGAATGGAATCATTGATATTAAAAGAAAAAATCATGAAATGATGTGGTGTGTCAGGTTAGCAGAGTCAGTTTGCCAGATGTCTAACCATATGTCATGAAAGTGAGTTAAGGTGTTAAAGCAATAATTTGGATTCCAGGGGAGGGAGCCATGGGGAAGTGGAAGGGCTCCCAGGGAGTGAAGAGGGCAGTGGCAGAAAGGCCAAACGGGATGAGTGAGGCCTGCGTTGTGTTCTGCCTGCAGTACGTGTTCTGAAAAGGAAAGGCTGATGAACAGGTATGTTTGAGCCTCTTGACTTTGACAGGCCTGATGAGAGATGGAATTCTGTTATCTCTGAACGCTTGGTGTTTAGAAAGACATTCCAAGATCAGTAAGTAGATAAATAGTTTCCAACCTAGGTTTTAAAATACTAATCTTGACCTGTTTCTTCTTGTTTATGCTACAGTTTTAAAGAAGGGGCAAAAAATGATTCCCAAACTAAGAATGGATTTAAAATTCAGTAATGTTCCTGTGAAGCATCGGTCAGAGCCCTTTGACTACTCTCCTCATTCCTTTTGTTTTATTGAAGTGATCATGATTAAATTCTTGGCATTCCTAGCTCATCTGCACCATTTTTATGTTATATTCAAAAATAGTTTTTTATGAACATTTGTCATTTATCCTTCTTTCCAAACATTAGACCATGTGCTAAGCAGAACAGCCCCATGGTTCCATGTCTTCCTGTCACTTTCATACTGTGACCTCTGAGCCTGCACAGCTGGGCTATGCCCAGGGAAGCAGGCCCGGATTCATCTAGGACTTGCGGCCCTTCTCACCGGGCCACTACCTTTTCTTTTCCCACAGTAAGAACCTGTGCATTTTTATCATTTCTGACCCTATCTGCTTGCTTTCCTTGTCATTGTTCTGTTTCTGGGCCTTCCCTTGGCTTTCCCTCCCTCCCCCTTTTTGTGATAAGGTCTTGCTGTGTAATGCAGGCTGACCTTGAACTCACTATGTACCCCGGGCCGGCTCCAAACTCGCCACAGTCCTCTTGCCTCAGTTTCCTGAGTGCTGGGATTACACATCCCAGTGTTCCTTGAATATTGTTCCTCTGTGCTTCTCTTTAAAGAAAGTGTTTCTCTCTCTGGGAATGTCTTCCCTGAGGAGTTGGGTGCTTCTGCTTGTCCTCCTACAATGCCTAGAGACAGCTCCATTTTGCTTCTCAGAAAGCACTTGAAAGTCTTTGCTTACACATCTCTCTCACAGCATCTTCTAGGCTTTTGTGGACAGACCTGACTTCTGCTTTTCTTAATCCCCAGCCCACAGTATAGTAACTGGTGGGGAGTTACTTGTCATTCACTGAATGAATAAACTTTCTGCCTTCTGTGTGTAGCACCATAATTTACAGTGTGGAAGAAAAAATAGAAGAATATAATTTAGCTTTGTTTTTAGTAGGTAGATAAAGCTTAAATGAAACAGGGACCACAGGACATGTAGCATAGTATACAAATGAATTATTTACATTTAATATATTTTGTACATGCATACACACCTATGTCTGTACACACACATACACATACACACTCACACACACATGCATACTGTGGGTGAAGGGAAATTTAAGTAATCAGATCAACTGACAGGACCAGTTAGGAGCTAACATGAATCACAGCTGCAATACTAGTGCTCTGAAAGGCAGAGGGAGGAAGATTGCAATTTTGAGCCCAGACTGAGATATTGACATATTTAGCAACACCCTGTCTCAGACTAAGAGAAGAGCTGGGGATGTAGGTCAGTGTGAAGGCTCTAGGTTCGACCCTCAGTACCACTAGCAAAAGAAAACAAAACAAGAGGCAGTGGGAGGTCTGAGGATTGGCGATGGCCCTGTGGGCAGAGATACCAAAAGCTATGACTTGATTGATGCATCCTTCTGTGCATGTTTTGTGTATCTTTTTTTAAAAGTAAATCTTCAATATTCTCTGTAGTGTTAGTGTAAAAAAAGAAAATCAGTCATTTTAGCTCATAAAGGACGAAATCAGAATGAAGATTGATGTGCATACTGGTTATATGTCAGAAAGAGAGTAATCCAAATACAGTGATAAAGAGTTAAGTTGCAAATGTAAGTGGCATGTGGGAAGTGGAGCAACTGACATGAAGATTTCTCTCTGGCTAAGTTTTAAATAATAGTTGTCAATAATATTTATTGATATGAACAATGCTGTGGCTAGAAATTGTTCATGCTATGGGAAAGTTAAGAGACAACAGGAAATAAAAACATACAGACCAAAAAAAAAAAAAATCCGGATTAATTAGGATTTTGAAGAATGGTATGGAGCAAGGATGTGGGAAGGAAGCAAAATCATCTCCCTTGGAATCCAAAAGGGAAGCAGGGGTTGGGGGCAGGCTCAGTCCCCTGGCAGCTCAGCAAGGAAGTCTACTGAGGTGGAAGTCGATTGCCACAAGATGAGCTATAGGACTTGCACTTGGCCATCACTTCCCTGAGAGCATGGGGCTGATTTAGCTACAGGTGAGTGAGACAAAGAGAAAGTTATGGAAGCTGCAACCTTGCTGTTCCCATTGGGTGCTGAGGTCTCCTGCTGCCTGTCACCTCTCCACTTGTCCTAGTTTTTCTTGTGTGTGTTTTGTGCAGGCAAAATTTACAGCTTTCATTTTTAAGGAACAACTCAATACCATGACTTATAATCAGAATAGTAACTAAAGTTCACAAATGTGACATTTTGTTTGATAATATGGCACCGAATGTATGTGTGGTCATTAGGTTATAACTATGGGCAACTTAAAGTCTATAGTTTTCAAAGTAGGTCTGAGAGTATATTGCATGTAAATATTTAGAAATTTTTCTAGACTAACATTGTACTAGTTTTTGCTTGATTTTGTCAAGTTTGTAAATTCAAAAACTTTGCTGAGAACAGGTTCAAAGTAGACTGATAGATAAACATGGATGTGGCTCTGTAGCTTTCTTACTTTCTGACAAGCCCTTTCTAGAAACAGCCAAGAAGAGGTTGCATATTACTAACACTTTTTGGTGTTATGTAGTAGAAAACCTCACTTGTTATTTTGTAAATTTTAGAGATTTTGATTGCATTATCTAAGTCACTGTGGTCAGTGCTTTCCCTGAGCTATTTTGAATTCTTACAAGTTGATCTCCTCCTATACTGTTTCCCCACCTACATACACTTTTTTTTTCTGCTTAGGAACTAGGTGAGCAATAATGATGAGTTTGTAGGTAATCATGTTGTAGAAATCAAACATTTGTGCAATAACACACAAATTTTCAAAATATAGTTAGCCACTGAGTCTAGTTAGTCTAGTTAGTCACTTTCTGTTCTGATTCCTTACAAATTGAGGCCTTTTCAGTATTGTGTATAGGATTTTCATTAAGTCCTAGTTATATATATATATATATATATATATATATATATATATATACATAATAGCCAGCTCCGCCTACCGCTTTAAGTTCTTGAGTGTTTAGTTATATCTCTGTTGCAATTGTTGAACAAGTGAAGTAGTGCTTGCTGAGTTGTGTAATACATGCACAGCTGTGTTCATGTGAGGCCATAGGATTGCTCCTTAAAATGCACATCATCATTCAGTCTGTTATGTCTGCCATATCCTGATCTACTCATGAAAGCCACTTTGGCTGCACTCCTTTCTTTCCTCTCCCTCACACTGAGTTGCGTGCAGTACTGAGCTCCATTCCTTCTTCACTTTTGGACATGTATGTTTACATTGTTGCAGGGGAGAATTTACATTGGGTCAGAACAACTCTTTTTACAGCTTTATCAAGATACAGTGGAAGGCAGTTTGAATTATCAAAAACTTTAGAGCTCTGTAGCTATTACAATGGAGGAAAAGATATTTTTTCTTAAGTTTTACCTCTGTGGCAAAGAAGCAAACAATGTGTTATGTGTCTAAAATTGTGTGGTTACTGATCATAAATGACTGGGAGAATATGAAATTTTATGCCATATTGAATTTTGTCAAGAAAATAAAGCAAACTTTAGAATTGTTGTATATTTATGTTTCATGCCACTGATATTAAACTATTCTTTGCTTGTTATTAATCAACCAAATAAAACTCAAAACCAGTAAGTTAAAGCAGTTTCTCATGCTGATAAGGGTTTGCCCTCAGCTATAAATAATCATAGTTGAATGATTCTCATTTTCAGATTGTAGTTCTATAGTTAAACATGGTAATGAATATGATACTTCCATGCTCTTTTATAAGCTGATATCAGATTTAACTGTTCCTGTCACTTCATGGCATGCCAGTAGTAAACCTGAATCTTGTGGTAAAATCCAACTAAAAGCAGATGGTAAGAAATGGTGCCTTAGAGTTGCAGGCATTCAGGCAAAAAATAAACAACAAAAACATGATTTTTATCTTACTCTCGTTTTTGCTGAGACAAAATACTCAACACCCACAAGTTACAGGAGGAAAAGTTTATTTCAGCTCAGAGTCTGTAGAGGTTTCCTTTTCTAATTGGCCAGCTCCAAGGCAGGGTGGCATGGCACAGGGGCAGTGGAGAGGAGAAATAATCCATGGGGTGGCAGGCGGGAAGCAGCAAAGTAACCCAGCTGTCCTTTTCCTTTTATAGCATTCAAGTTAGAAGCTTTTTGGGTGGTGCTACCAACACTCAGAGTGAGCCTTTCTATCATCCATATGCAGAATGATGCTTATTTTTACCACCCCTTCCCTTAATCCCAGTGTCACACCTATGATGCAGCAACCTCCCAAACATACCACCTATGAGCACAAGAGACTTCAGGGAATATCTAGATGTAACTCATAACATTCTTCCCTTGAATCCCAAAAGACTCATGTGCATCCTTTTATGCACAATGCATTTAGTCCATCTCTTAGGGTTGCCAAAGTCATAGCAGTTTTAACATCACTGAAAAGTTCAAATCCAAATTCTCTGAGATTTAAGGCAGACTCTTAGCTGTGAGCCCCTGTACAAATGAAAAGAAAGTTAGACACTTGCAACATATAGTAGCACAAGATAAACATTTCAATTCAAAAAGTATAAAAGGGAAATAGAAAGGAACAAGACCAAAGCAAGCCCAAAATCCAGCAAGGCAAACATTAAGTTCTGCAGGCCATGCCCAGTGTTCACTGTAGTCACAGTGAGGTGTGAAATCAAATGAGAGTGGGTAGTTCTGCTTCTATAGCACTGCTAGTGGTTATAGTTTGCCCAGCTTCTTTCTTGGGGTGACTTTAGGCACTTTTTGTAGTTTTACTCAAATGATCCACATTCCTGGTTTCTCCACCATTTGGGGGTCTCCAAGGTCTGGTGTCAGCTGGGACAGTAGCTGGACTTCCTTCTCTCTTGGGTGTAGGAGTGGAATGGTTGGATTTCTGAGTACTATGAACCAAATCTCTGAAGAATGAATTCTCTAGCCTGCAGTGCCATGGCTACTGTGGGGGCTTTTAGCTAGATCTATGTTAAAGGTCAAGAAAAAGAGCCCAGAAGAATGTTTTAAAATGCCATGGGTTATACCACAAAGGAAGCTCTGATAAAGGTACAGCCTCCGAGGAGGGAGAGGAGAAGCTGGATGCTGAGAAGAAACAGAAAAATGGAAAAGATACCCTGAGGACATCGTAAGAACCAATGGGACTCTATCTTTTGCAGCCTCAGAAATACTAAGGTGAAAGATTTTGCTTTGAGAAGAGAACCCAATAGCACTTTGTTCCAGAAATGACAATAGCATAGAGAATTTGGTCTTCTGAACTCTGAACAGAATCTCCCATCAAGCTTTGCATTTAGCATTCTAGAATTGCTTCTTCAGCTAGCATCTCTAAACTTTTTCATTCTTCCTTATAAGCCTGGCCCAGAGCCTCCTGAACCACATGGCCAGGGAGTATCTTGCCAGTGACCTCACTCCTGGTACCAGAATCTGTCTTATTGCAGATAGGCTTACATTTATGAATATAATAAGGTCTGATTAAGACCTAAGGAACTATCTGATCTTATTTCTGCTTATTATATATACACTATATCATGTATCTATTTATTTTATAGAAATATTGTTAGTAATGATCTAAAAGCATTGTTATACTCTGTCATCAGCCTGCCAAATCTGAAAAAAAAAATTCTGGTTCCCAAGCATTTTAGATAAGGGATATTTTCCTCTGTATACAGTTCATAATGATGTTAAATGAACTGCATTTGGAATCAGTTGTCTTGCTGTGAAGCCTACCTCTTCCCCTCTCTGTGTGACATGGGTGAGCTATCTGACATTCTCTGTGTCTTCATCTAAGTGAGGCTAGTCATAGCTCTTCATGTAGAGGTCATGTAAAGGGTAAGTGAATTAATTGGTGTATCATGCTTAAAACAGTGCTCTGCATACAGTAAATGGAGTGTAGCTGTTATCCTTTTGATGCTTAGTGTTCCCATACCTGATGCCTACAGATTGGAAACTACTGTTGCAGAAAAGTGGGGCATTGGTTGCATAGCATTTTTTCCCTTTCTCCTCATTTTAAAGTTAAATGAGGGCCAGCCAGATAGTTCAGCACCTACTTAGGCAGACACAGGCACCGGGGTTGGATCCCTGGACTGCCTGCCAGCCCTGCCCTCTGGGTGCACTGAGACTGGGACTGAGACTGGGCGTGTGACATGCCTATAATCCCAGCTCTGGGGAGGCAGCAAATAGGAGAATCACTATGAGTCCCATCTGTGTAGTGAGGCCCTGTAGACCCTGTATTAAATACATAAATAAATTTTAAAAATAAAGTTAAATGAATTTTATTCAAAATTTTACAATTAGTGACAAATTTGTCACTAAAATTTAAACCTTTTTTTCAATGTGCCAAATCCCACCACCACCTTTGGTATCATGAATATAACCCAGAACCTTGCACTTAATAGGCAGGCACTGTGCTGCTGAGCTGTATCCTTGGCCCTCTGTACCATATTTAATCTCTAAATTTTCCAGTAATTTTAACAGCTATAATTTACAAACTTTTCAAAAAATTATTTTTTTTATAATTTAGAATTTAACATAGTCAAAATATTGCAAATATGTATGAAGAAAATATTTAATATTTATATTTATCTTAAGCCATTAAAATTTCACTTGGATAATGGTTTTGGTTTCTGTTTTATTATAAAAGAATCTCAAGTAAGGAAACCAGGCTCCTGTTCTTCATTGGCTTCTGAAGTAAAAATGTTAGCAGTTTTTAACACATATTT